>CANNZV010000653.1:194491-435356 GCA_947561585.1 Caprella mutica
GGGAAGGGGTTACTTGGGCCTCGAACTGTTGTAATTTGGATTATGATTGTCTCTGTCATTTTTACCCTGTTTATCATTTTTTAACACAACTTGCAATTTTAGTGAATAGAGCTAGGGTTATTCTCTTCAACTATGAGGTCTTAGATTTTTGTATTAGGTAGGCTCCTTTGCTTCATTTACTATCACCTCTTCATGTTCCTCTTCTATCTGTTAATGCAGTGACTGGTGCTTGTATTATCAATTTTTGTCACATTCTTTGGTAAGTGACTGCATTAACAGAGTAGCTTTTTTGCATCCATACGCTTGTTCCCGATGATGATAGGTTGACTTTATTCATTGAGCCACTTTCCTTTTTGACTGCTTTTTCCAGTCCCTTGACTTAATTTCTTTGAAGTCAGCATTAAGGCCTTGGTTCCGAAGCAGCTGTTAAATCCTACTAAATTATTCAATAATTGATGGAGGATCCTGAAATAGAAATGTTATTAGATTGCTAATTGATAACATAGAAATGATAGAATGAAAATATATCTTTCAGTTAATATTGGCTAATATCTGTTCTTTCATTGAACAAATAAGAATCTGACAAATATCCAAGTGCTAGAATTATAACAAAATATTTATTTGGCGTAGCTTAATTAGCTAGTAAATAAAAAAAAACTTTTTTATCATTCGAAAAGATCAAGAGAATGGTAGCTGGCAGAGCTTAACCTCTCCTTCCTTTCCATTTGAAGGTTATAATCATGGAGAAGTGTTATACGCTACTTCTGATGGCACATTGGCTGATCCGACTCTCTTGGCATCAGCAGCAGAGATGGGTGAACAGGATTACATTGAGCAGCAGCCAATTGAAGGAGATTTTCAGGTAACAGATTTGAAAATAATTAAATAATTAATCTTAACCTTGTGTGTTAAGAACTTTCTTTATTTAGCTAGTAGCTAGCTACTTTCATGAATGCAAACTTAGTGTTGAATATTTTGATGCTCCATCAGATGATGAGTCAGTTCCCTGTAGATGGAATGGCTGCACCTTATTGCGTCAACACGGTTCATCTGGATCACTTTGAAGAGCTCATTTGGGTTGGCACGTCAGAGGTATGATCTATTTAAAGTTGAAGTAGCTATGAAAATCTATGCTTGTAAATTTTTTAGTTTTTATTTAAATAATACAATAGGTAGCTAATTTGTTCTATTGCTTTTTGAGAATTTGCTACTCCTATTTTCTAATGACTAAGAAACTCAATTTTGAATGTCTATGTGATTACATCCTTCATTCATGTTAAATTTCTGTTCTATTTTGCAGGGTCATGTGACATCTTACTACAGTCCTACCAATACTGTTAAATACACATCATTTCAAGTGAGTGTAAATTAACTACAATTTGCTCCAAGAGTTAGATTCACAACAATTTGTTCCAAGAGTTAGATTCACAACAATTTGTTCCAAGAGTTAGATTCACAACAATTTGCTCCAAGAGTTAGATTCACAACAATTTGCTCCCAAGAGTTAGATTCACAACAATTTGTTCCAAGAGTTAGATTCACAACAATTTGCTCCAAGAGTTAGATTCACAACAATTTGCTCCCAAGAGTTAGATTCACAACAATTTGCTCCCAAGAGTTAGATTCACAACAATTTGCTCCAAGAGTTAGATTCACAACAATTTGTTCCAAGAGTTAGATTCACAACAATTTGTTCCAAGAGTTAGATTCACAACAATTTGTTCCAAGAGTTAGATTCACAACAATTTGTTCCAAGAGTTAGATTCACAACAATTTGCTCCCAAGAGTTAGATTCACAACAATTTGCTCCCAAGAGTTAGATTCACAACAATTTGTTCCAAGAGTTAGATTCACAACAATTTGTTCCAAGAGTTAGATTCACAACAATTTGTTCCAAGAGTTAGATTCACAACAATTTGTTCCAAGAGTTAGATTCACAACAATTTGCTCCAAGAGTTAGATTCACAACAATTTGCTCCCAAGAGTTAGATTCACAACAATTTGCTCCCAAGAGTTAGATTCACAACAATTTGCTCCAAGAGTTAGATTCACAACAATTTGCTCCAAGAGTTAGATTCACAACAATTTGCTCCAAGAGTTAGATTCACAACAATTTGTTCAAAGAGAGTTAGATTCACAACAATTTGCTCCAAGAGTGTTAGATTCACAACAATTTGTTCAAAGAGTGTTAGATTCACAACAATTTGTTCAAAGAGTGTTAGATTCACAACAATTTGTTCAAAGAGTGTTAGATTCACAACAATTTGTTCAAAGAGTGTTAGATTCACAACAATTTGTTCAAAGAGAGTTAGATTCACAACAATTTGCTCCAAGAGTGTTAGATTCACAACAATTTGTTCAAAGAGTGTTAGATTCACAACAATTTGTTCAAAGAGTGTTAGATTCACAACAATTTGTTCAAAGAGTGTTAGATTCACAACAATTTGTTCAAAGAGTGTTAGATTCACAACAATTTGTTCAAAGAGTGTTAGATTCACAACAATTTGTTCAAAGAGTGTTAGATTCACAACAATTTGTTCAAAGAGTGTTAGATTCACAACAATTTGTTCAAAGAGAGTTAGATTCTCAACATGTGTCAAAGAATAATAGTTTGAAAACTTTCTCTTTTCTTTTAGATTTCTCTTAGTTACTTGTAATAACTAGCAATAACCATTAGCTAATTAAGGTTGAGTGAAATAAATACTAATATGTACTGAAGAGAATTTTATTTGAATTAATTTTCAGATTAAATATAAATTATATGAATTTAATATGCTAAAATGACAATTTTTTCACTACTCAGATTATTTTCCAGTTGCTGATGCTCATTGGTTTGCCAATTATCTTATTTCCTCATCTTTATCGTAATTTGATTCAAAAGAGTAATTCTTCCTAGTTTATAACGGGTAGCTAACTATGGTTTTTGAATAATAGTTTCCAAATTTGATTGGTAATCAAAATATCCTCAAAGTTAGGCGCCACTCATTATGTTAGGCACCACTCATTATGTTAGGCACCACTCATTATGTTAGGCACCACTCATTATGTTAGGCACCACTCATTATGTTAGGCACCACTCATTATGTTAGGCACCACTCATTATGTTAGGCACCACTCATTATGTTAGGCACCACTTATTATGTTAGGCACCACTCATTATGTTAGGTACCACTCAATGTTAGGTACCACTGATTATGTTAGGTACCAGTTACCACTCAATGTTAGGTAGCACTCAATGTTAGGTACCACTCAATGTTAGGTACCACTCAATGTTAGGTACCACTCAATGTTAGGTACCACTCAATGTTAGGTACCACTGATTATGTTAGGTACCAGTTACCACTCAATGTTAGGTACCACTTATTTGAGTGCTTTCCTTCTCTTCTTTTTAACTGCTTCATCTTAATTCACAGGTGCACAAATCTGAAGAAATGCGTGATATTAGCAGTATTCACGAGGGAGTGCTTTGTTTGACCCCTTCCACACTCAATCTAAGGACTCGTTATGGCATGGAGTCCTTTGGACACACGTTAGTGTCTCTTCAAAGAAACATTCTGAATATTGATATAATTTAGAGTGACGATGCGACCCTAATGGGCCATACACACATAAGGTTTTTTCTCTGTTTTTCCACCAGACTTTCGAATCAAATAAGAAAAAACGATATAATTATAATTTATTTTAGTTGGTATCCATGATACCTGCAGGTATCATGGATACCAACTAAAATAAATACTAATTTCATCATTTTTTCTTATTTGATTCAAAAGTCCTGTGGAAAATGTTGGAGGAGCTTAGCAAATTAGTTACATTAAAGTCTGAGTTATATGGCTGATCTATAGTGTAGGAAGATCATTTCATTATAACTCCACTGATTCACTTTAAATTGAATAATAGCTTTATTTAAATTTGAATTATTTTATTGAAAATTGGAGTCTCAGTTTTCCCTGCGGGTGTGAACCCCTGTGTTTCACATGTTACAATTTCTTGCATTTATCATTAGGATTTGACTTGATTATATTTTTTTGTTGAGTTAGTAGGTAATTTTTTTACATTTCCCCATCAGGTCTGAGAACATGAAGGACATGTTGACACTGTGTCACATCCCCCAGACTGCACGCCTCGTCATGGGTGGACATCAGAACTACATCTTGGAGTATGACTTGGAGACATCAAAAGAAATCAAAACGGTAAGTTGTGACTGAGAAGTAGCTTGATCTTTGATGATGGAACGGGTTTTTATTTTGCTAGGACCTGCATGAGCGCAGCCTAAGAACACATAGCTTCTGAATGTTGTACTTGTTCTTGGAGATTCTCTTAACTACTACTACTACATCAACAGTAAAGTAAATTGGTTCACAAATCTTAATGGGGTTGTGCAAGTAAAATAAAACAGTAGCTAATAGCTATGGTTTTTAATGGAATCAGCATCATTAATTTTATAATGTGATATGCTTTTAATGATTATTAAAGAAAAGAAATTGAAATTATTACTAAATTTATGAAAGTGCAAAAGTTTTCTTGAGTATTTGTTATCAGCTTTTGTGTTCCCATGAAAAAAGTTTTTATTTTTGCAAATAAAATTCATAATTAATTTAGCTAATATTTAAAAGATAATTACTAACATTTGGACTTGTAATTTCATCTGATGCTTACACTCGAATTGGTTCCTCTTTAATAATGAACCAATTTGCCTTTAACAACTTCTTTATGGTACCTAGCCTGGCATATTTACTACAATTTCTAGGAAGCGAAATTTGAAATTAGAGTTAGAATTTTGTATGAAGTAGGTTTTCTTTTTCTGTGACGGTAGTTAGGTTTTTTCTCATCCTTCATAAATCAATTGAAATTAAGTTAAACCAAAAGCCTGGTATATTGTCTATAGATGTTTGGAAACAGAATTTGGAAGAAAATTGTATGAAATTTAATATTTATTCCCGAATCAACATTTAGTCCAATAAAATAAGAAAACTGTTCTGACAAATTTGCTATGGTTGCAGTTCTCTCTAGGAAGTATCACCCTGAGTGTAGCGTCTTATTGATTACAAAGTGGAATAGAAAGAAGCTAATGACCAATTACCATCTGTTGATGATTATCACATTTTCCCCTCTCATTTCACAGCATATGCTGCCCTCTGACGGTGACAACCCTGGTGACAGTGTTATACTCAGGTGAGGGTAGCTTCAGAAGTCTGCTCTTGTCTAATGTAGTAATGTCCTACCTATGTGCATAGGCTGGGTAAAATGAGATATGTAGCTATATATAGTTATCTAACAAATTAAAACTTGTTACAAGTAGGCTAACTGATTGAATTTTATGATGAAGAAGGCCTCAAATGTTCTCCATTTGACTACATAATGAGATCTACAGTAGCGGACAAAATATAAGGGTTGGCAAAAACAAGTTATCTAAATCTTTAATTTCATAAAAAGTTAAAAACACACATTTTTGAAATTTTGCACGTATATTCATATAGAACTCATATGTATTCGTATGAAATTTCAAAGCATTTGGACAAATATTCTAGGAATAGTTCCATATTTTACTTCAAACACTAAATTTTGCTCTGGTCAAAAGTTAAGAGTAGCCATCATAAACTTTGAAATATTCGCGAATATTGGCAATTAACTTAATAATTTGTGAATAATTCTTTGCTATATCACTTCAATACATCTTCTACCACAAAATTCTAATAATTTAAGTTATCCATCTTCTATTCATCCTCAAGAAATGTCCACAAGTTTCCCCTCTGATACAGTCTCTAATTGTCGTTGCAAGAGATTTCTATTGCCACATGAAGGTCCAAAACGATTGTGCAACATATTGTGGCTCAACATAAGCCAGGGGTGGGCACACATTGTGTTTTTCAGTGCCGAAAGATGGAATCTCAGTGCCTCTACCCTTTTCTTTTCGTTTTTTAAATTGCAGGGGATACTGAGTAATTAAAATGAGGTGGTAGATTATATTGAGGTACGAATACCAACATAAATATTGGTAGTATATTAATTATTTGCATTAAAATGAATTAATAAATGATTTTTAATTACTTTTTTTAATGTGAAACTAATTTATAATAAAAACAAAAATTAATTATCTTACATAATTTATAATAAGTAGCTCGTAAAATCACAGGATAAATGACAATTGCTACCTATCTTATAAAAAGTAGGGACTTGAAAATGGTTGTAAAAAGTCTTACCAATGTTAAGAGTGTCCCTAGACAAACATATGAAAGATATATAAATAACTGATCTAGATAAAAAGAGCCAGAGGTAAAAAATTTAAACACCGGGCACTACTGTAACAATAAACAAAAAATACATTATTAACAGATAAAATTGACTATTAAAGTATCAAGGTCATTACCAATATACTGTTCTTCAATTAGTTGACCATCCTTTTCTATATTATCCTAGGAATTTATAAAGCAGTCATGGCTAAAAATTCTAAATTTTCTTTAGAAGAAAATAAAGCACCATTTTCCTGGTGGGCACGAGTGCTACTCTCAGTGCCAAAAGAGCACTGAGTGCTCCATTTGCCCACCCCTGACATAAGCAGTATGGAGTTGTTGATTCCAAACCGAAGAATGGTAGACTTCCCAAAGCATTGCTGAGAGAAGATCATGCAAGTCTTCAAAGTAGCTTGCAAGGTAGTTTGAACACTTCTTGTCAAATTTTTTGAGAGATAGATGTCATGTCTGGTGGTACGGTGTCCCAGTCTACTTTTTCGCTTCGACTTCAACAAGTTGGTTTGCAATAATTTGTCCCTGCATCGAAGCTTTCAATCTCAAAAAAGAAACGGAAAGTGATACTTGTGTTTTGTCATGAGTATGTCGTTTGGTCGATTGATCAGTGGTCGAAAGTACATTCTAGAGATGATGGAAGAAAAATAGAAGTCTTTGGTTCTTATAGGAAAGTACAAATTAAGCGTAAAGTAGGGGAAATGTTAACTCTGAACTGCGTCAAGAAAACGGTTAATTTGGAGGAGGTAGTGTGATGGTCTTGGTGGTCATTTTTTCTGCTGGACCTGGTCCCATTGTTTGTCTACGAGGAGGAGTTATTGCAGAAGTATAAAACAGCTCTTTCGTCATCATACTCTCCCCTATCAACAAGCAGCTGACCCTCAACCACAGAGTTTCAAGCAGGACTACATACCCTACTACTCGGATAAAAAGTTACGACCATATTAGAAGATGAAGAAATTGCTCTTATGAACTGGCTTTCACAGAGTCCTGACCTCAATCGAATTGAGATTGTTTGGATAATAATTGGAGACTGTACTCAGAGAAGAAACACAAGAAATGTGGACATTTCTCGAGGATGAATAGAAGATGGATAACTCCTTCATATTGTGCAAAATTTGTAGAATTATGTGGTAGAAGATGTATTGAAGTGATATAGCAAAGAATTATTCACAAATTATTAAGTTAATTGCCAATATCCGCGAATATTTCAAAGTTTATGATGGCTACCCTTAACTTTTGACCAGAGCAAAATTTAGTGTTTTAAGTAAAATATGGAACCATTCCTAGAATATTCGTCCAAATACTTTGAAATTTCTTACGAATACATATGAGTTCTATATGAATATACGTGCAGAATTATAATGTGTTTTTTGTACTTTTTATGAAATTAAAGATTTAGATAATTTGTTTTTGCCTTCCCTTATATTTTGTCCGCTACTGTATGTGCTCCCAACATCTTGGTCAAATTACATGGTAGCATATTGTTTAATACATTTTCTTTTTTTCTAAGATATCATCCTCGCTTCATCATTCACGGCGAGAAGGGCGGGAGTATTGGTTTGCACGACCCAAGAAGTATGAGAGAGGAGCAGCGGTTCAAACCACACCGTGTGGGTTTGTGTGATTTTGACGTCCAAGGAAACTTTATTGCCAGCTGTGGATTCACCACCAGGTGACAAATGGAAAACTTCTGCTTTTGCTCCATCACAGGATAGGAGTTATAGAGATCAATTTATTTCTCTTGCATAATAATCATTCAAAATTTATGATATTTATTTCTAAATAAATGAAGTAGCTATTACGTCTGGCAGTGTTGAACACAGGGCTGGGGAGCTGACTAAAAATAGGTCGTCTCCTGCTCCGGAGTTATATAGAATGTAAATGAAGGCTCTGGCTCCAGCTATGGAGCCACTGCTTAGAACTTGCAGCTCTGGCTCCACAGGTATCAATTGAATTATTATTAATTTTAACATAAAATTTAATTTCGAAGTAGCTACATCTAAAAAATGAATATAATGATTATTGAAAATTTCCAACATTCGTTTAATTGATCAGCTAATTTTCAATTAAAGAACTTTTTTATCATTTAATGCTTTAATCTGAGGGAATTTGTCCAAAGAATTAAAACTGCTGGAGCCTGGAGGGAGATATAGGTTATGTTAGTAGCTTTGGCTCTGCTCCACTGTTTTTACGTTTAGCCAAGCTCCAGCTCCAGAGTGTTGAAATGGTCTAGCTCAGGGCTCTGGCTCCAGCTCCCCAGTCTCGGTTGAACACAGAAAAGTAATTATTTCTGAATGCTGTGTGTTGATGTATTTTGTTGGTAGCTACATTCCTCTTTTTGTGTCTATACTAGGGCTTTTCTATAGCAATCATAGAACTAGACTGTTTATATTTCAGTGTATTGCTTGTTTCAGAATGGGAGAGGAGGTATCTGACCCCCTCTTGATGGTGTACGACATGCGCATGATGAAGCTAGGCATACCAGTGAGGTGCAAGGAGAACCCATACCTATTCAGGTTTCTCCCCAACTTCTCTAGTTCCGTTGCTTTGGTCACCACGCATGGCACTTGGAATGTGATAGACATCATGAGGCCTGAGTCTTCTATGTACCAATTCCAGTATAACCCAAAACAGGTACTTAGCACTGTTAGCAGTAGCCATATATGTGTGTAGTTACCTAGCAATTAGGTAGCAAATAAAATCAATTATTCAATGTCTAATATAGCTATTACAACCTAGCTAACTAACTAAAAATGAAGACAGAAGAGTGATGGTGACAATCTAACAAAATAATAGCTTTAGCTTTTCAAGTTCAGCTAATAACTCATTAATGTTTACTTCGATTACTTCTCCAGGTTAACCTAATAGGTAACTATGGCATCAGTAGCATGGCTATGTCCAGCTCCTCCCAAGTGGTTGGCTTTGGTGACACCTTTGGCCACCTGCACCTCTGGGGGCAGCCTCAAGGTGGTATCAAACCAGTCATCAATACCCTGTCAACGGTGAGTCTTAGGGCAAAGTCACAGTTAATGAACAGTCACATATTTATGTTAATAAAAGACAAATGTAGCTAGTAAATGTATTGAAATTATTATTCATTAATTCTAACTCCGAATATCATGGATACAAAATAGCTATAATAAATCATATACTTTTTCTCCTGTGAACTTAGTGTAACTGTTAATGGAACCTATTTTCAGCATTGAAATTACTTTGTCGGTAGCTAGCTATTTAATTTTTTTTATGATATTGTTTTAATTTTTCCCGTCTTGTTTCATCTTCAGGAGTCCCCTTACCCCCCAGTGTTGGGAGACTCCCCCTCCATCCCAATCACTGACATGTACACCCCCCTGGGGTCTGTGCCTCTGGAGATACCCACAGAGTCACTGGCATCAGACTGGCCTGAGGAGTTGATGCAGGTTAAGTACCGGTGAGTTGATGCAGGTCAAATACCGGTGAGTTGATGCAGGTCAAGTACCGGTGAGTTGATGCAGGTCAAGTACCGGTGAGTTGATGCAGGTCAAGTACCGGTGAGTTGATGCAGGTCAAGTACCGGTGAGTTGATGCAGGTCAAGTACCGGTGAGTTGATGCAGGTCAAATACCGGTGAGTTGATGCAGGTCAAGTACCGGTGAGTTGATGCAGGTCAAATACCGGTGAGTTGATGCAGGTTAAGTACCGGTGAGTTGATGCAGGTCAAATACCGGTGAGTTGATGCAGGTCAAGTACCGGTGAGTTGATGCAGGTCAAGTACCGGTGAGTTGATGCAGGTCAAGTACCGGTGAGTTGATGCAGGTCAAGTCTGGTGAGTTGATGCAAGTCAAGTAGTGGTGAGTTGATGCAAGTCAAGTAGTGGTGAGTTGATGCAAGTCAAGTAGTGGTGAGTTGATGTAAGTCAAGTAGTGGTGAGTTGATGTAAGTCAAGTAGTGGTGAGTTGATGTAAGTCAAGTAGTGGTGAGTTGATGCAAGTCAAGTAGTGGAGAGTTGATGCAAGTCAAGTAGTGGAGAGTTGATGCAAGTCAAGTAGTGGAGAGTTGATGCAGCTAAGTCAAGTAGTGGTGAGTTTGTGCAAGTCAATTGCACGAGTGATAATTCGAAACTATTACGTAAACTACCCTCAGTTGTTTTAAATTTGATACTCAAAGAAATAGTTCAGCTCATTTTAGGATGTCTGGGTTATACTTCCCTTGATTTTTAAATGTGTAGCTCACTTATTTTTAATTTGTAATGGGAGTATTTTATGAGACTAACATCATTAAATCTTTCTGCAATTTTATCTGCGACAATTTTTAAAAATTCAACATTATCTAATGAGCTTTAGTAGCTAATTGAAATATCCCGATAGCTACTTATAGGCTTATACTACTTTTTAAATGGGTGTTTATCAATATTGACATTAGATTATCATTGTAACTAACCGTATTGTCTAACAATGTTTTTTTTTTACCATCAGTCGAACTCCTAGAATTGACTCCAAGATACTGGCTAATCTGAACATGCACGGCTCTGTGGGTTATTACCCTAACAATCTGGGCCACAAGAGGAACATCGTAAGCTATTTATTATTTAGTGCATTTTTTTAAGAAGTGACAAAATTTGTGGTAACTACAATAGAAATTATATTCTTCACTTGCAAAATATTAGCTACTATGAATGTTAAAAGAAATGGCACTTAGTTCATTGCTAAATGTTTTTTTGATTAATTATCCATTACTTGTTCAATAGCAGTTACTTCAGTATCCTCTCTCAGCTCTAACATATGGTTATACTATCACTGTCTTCTTCACAGGTTCCCTACGATAGCTGCAAAAAGGCTAAAAGTAGCGGCACTGAGCGTCACTCCGTTAGCAGCAATGTGAAGTTCAAAGTACCAAGACGCTACAGACGCCTTGAGATCAAATACACAAAGTTGGGTATGGATGACTTTGATTTCGACTTCTACAACAGGACTAACTGTGTTGGTTTGGACTCATCTCTGCCCAACTCATATTGCAACCCTATGATTCAGGTGAGTGTGGTGGTGACTCATTGACAAACCTCGTTACGATTGCATGTTCACTAATACATCTAGTCTGATCGCTTCACCATAGCTACCTAGTATATACTGAGTACAATATTGGTAGCTACTAGCTATATCGTAAAATACTCTGTGACGCCCCCCCGAGTGGGCAACATTGACGTTGTGGGGGGGCTTGAGCGCACCAACGAAGTGAGGAGCTGTGCCAGTGGGGTGACCTGGTCACCCCGGAAGATGCAATCATACTGGAGAGGTTCTCACTGAGGAGCCAGACTAATCGCTCACGCAGACTGACCATAAGATCACCGACCCAGAATATCCCACCGAGGAAGGCAACCTCACCAAAAATCCCCTCTGATACAGGCTAAGATCACAATATGATAAGTACAACTAAGGCCATGGCCCCCAGTCCCGGGCAGCCCCTCCAGTCGTCGCTGAGTGGGGGGCAAGGAGGTGCTAAGAATCTCCCGGTCGGATCAAGCGACACCCCCATAAAAACTGACTCTGTACCTGGAACTTCATCTGGATTTGCTCAACAACCATATGGCTTGGGAGAGCCCAAATCTCCCGCTCATCAACGTACTGTAAAACCCTCAGTGCACGCTCAGAAAGTGAGCCAACAATTACAACTTAGCAACAACGTTGCCAGACCAAGAGAAATGAAAAATAATAAACTAACCTTCGATAACTTATATAATCAAGGAAGTTTTGTTAAGTTCTACTCTATTAAACCTGTGGGGGAATCTAACTTAACGAAACTCAATATGTTTAAAGTCAACAAAGCAATTCTAAACCTAATTGGGCCCTGTGAGAAGATATCTGAAGACTTTATAAATAAATCATGGACTGTTGAAATAAAATCTAAGGAACAAGGAGTAAAACTTACCAAAATGACAACACTATTAATGGAACCAGTTCTAGTAACCCCACATCAAAAATACAACCAATCACAAGGTGTAATCACCTGTGCTCTGCTGAAAGGATACTCTAATGAAGATATCACCGAAGGTCTCTCCGAGCAGGGAGTCATCGGCTGCCATAGAATTATTTGAGCACCTAAATCTGCCAACCCTGAACCAACTACTACCCTTGTCCTAACCTTTAACTCTGCAAACCCCCCTGAAAGAATAACTATCGGATCTGGACTTGTAGAACGAGTAAGACTATATATCCCATTACCTAGAAGATGCTACAATTGTCAAAACTATGGTCATTCTGGTGCAAAATGTAGAAAGTTAACTCCTACCTGCAGCAGATGTGGCAAAGATATATCTGATGACCATAACCCAAACAACTGCACACAACCAATAAACTGCTATCATTGCAATACAGACCACCATGTATCCTCAAAAACCTGCCCAAGATACCTTCTCGAAAAAGAAATCCTCACAATCAAAACAAAAGAACATCTCACTTTTGGTGAAGCTAGAGCCAAAGTAATGCTCAACTTCCCCAATAGAGGCAGATCATATGCTTCAGCAGCCCGGAACAATCTACAAAACAAAAAAAACAGATGACAATTCAGCAGCCAGGAACAACCTACAAAACCAAAAAACAGATGATATTTCAGCAGCCTGGAACAACCCACAAAACCAAAAAACAGATGACAACTCAGCAGCCCGGAACAACCTACAAAACCAAAAAACCGATGATATTTCAGCAGCCCAGAACAACCCACAAAACCAAAAAACAGATGACAATAACAATAATATCTCAAGAAATATCCAAACACCAGAAAAGAACCAACCTCAATCCACGAAAAGACCCCTTCAAAGGAGTAACTCAACATCCCCTGAAAAACCCAAATCTAAAGAAAAAAGAGTGCAACCAATCACTCCCTTAAAAAGTAACCATAGTAAAATTCACACTGAAAGAACTAGCGTTGAACCTATGGAAATAACCAAACCGCCAGATAAACCTACCCACCTCAAAAGAAACTCAGCCCCTGATATATCAGATATCCCATATAAACAACAAGATATTCTAAACGCAATGCGTAATATATCCAAGGACAAAAAAGATAAATCTCAACGAGATCTATCTAAATTAAATCGATGAAGACAAGCAAATAACAAAACTAAAATGATTAGAAAACCTAATCATTAATCTTAACCCCCCAAAATGTCATCAATAATCCAATGGAACTGCCAAGGCTACCGCTCAAAATATGAAGATCTCAAATACATTCTGCACATAAAGAACCCTGCTATAGCCATTCTACAAGAGACAATGATCGGTAACAAAATTCCTAAAGCCCCAAAAGGATACTCAATCTACTGTGATTTCAACGTTCCCACTCCTGGCAATGGACTAGCAACACTGATCAGAAACGACATACCTCATATCAAACTCCCTTTGAATACCAATCTCCAAGCAACTGCTTTCAGAATACGTCTCAACCAACAGTATGTTATATGCAATATCTACATCTCACCAAATAAAATGATCACATTGAACGACATCACATCAATCATTGACCAACTACCATCTCCTGTCATCATAGGAGGAGACTTCAATAGCAGGCACCCATCATGGGACCCAATATGCCCAAGATCAGATGCCAGATCTCTGACAATAGAAGCAGCACTACTATCCACCCCAATAACATTAATGAACACAGGCAGCTTCACCCATTTTCACACCCAAACCAATAGTCACTCTGCTATAGACCTGACAATGTGCTCAGCTGAAGCTTCACTAGATCTTCATTGGTCGACAATGGATGGCCTCCATGGTAGCGACCATTACCCCATTTGTATTAAAGAAACTGCCAATGTACCATTTATACCTCAAACAAGATATATGGAATACAAAGCTGACTGGGACAGATTTGAAGCTGAGACTGGTGTGGGAGAGACTGAAGACATTATCTCAAACATGAATGTTGATGAGCTCGTCTCCCATTTCAATGAGCATATAATCAAGGCTGCAAACATAGCTATACCTAAATCCAGCAACAAACCAAGACCAAAGAGAGTACAATGGTGGACTGAAGATTGCACGAGAGCAATTAGTCAGCGAAAAGAAGCCCTAAGAAGATATCAACGAAGTTCCCTAATAATAGACAAAATCGCATATTGCCGAGCACGAGCAGTAGCGAAAAATGTGCTGTTAACTGCAAAAAAAGCCTCATGGAAAAGTTATATTAATAGCATCAACATCAACACTCCTATGTCTAAAATCTGGAAAAGAATCCGTAAAATTCGTGGAAACTATACAGCCATACCATCACCTTTCCTGATCATCAACAATGAACACATTAGTGACCAAGACAGAGTATCAGAGATTATGGCAGACCATTATAGGACCATCAGCAGTGATGCTTCCTATGATGCTAAATTCATTCGGATGAAACAAAATGCAGAATATCCCATTAAATTTGAAACCCATGAAAACCTATCTTATAACTCACCAATTACTGTACTTGAATTCAATAGAATGCTATCATCATCAAATAAATCAGCTGCTGGAGAAGACAATATTACATACAATATGATCAGGAAATGTAATAAAAGCTGCCAAAAACTACTTATTAATATAATCAACAAAATATTTGATACTGGAATATATCCGCAACTATGGCAAACATCCATCATATTGTCATTTCCTAAGCCTGGCAAATCATCCACTTGTGCTGAGAACTACCGCCCCACATCACTGACTAGCTGTGTTGGTAAAATAATGGAGAAAATTATCAACACCAGACTAACAATTTATTTGGAGAGCATAGGGGGTCTTCCTCCACGACAATTCGGATTCCGCAGAATGCATAGCACCATAGATGCATTGAGTAAATTCACATCTGATATCAACAAGACACTCAATGAGAAACAACACGTTGTATGTGTGTCCTTTGATCTTAAAAAGGCATACGACACAACTTGGAGATATGGGATCTTGAGGGCTCTCTATGATATCGGTCTCAGAGGCAAATTGCCTATATTCATTCAACGGTTCCTAAATAACAGATTCTTCAAAGCGAAAATTGGCAATTCTGTTTCAGAACCTCAGATTCTAGAGCAGGGTGTACCGCAAGGGAGCGTGCTGAGTTGCACATTATTTTCCCTTGCTATCAACGGTATTCTGGAGAATATCCCGGACGGTATTGAGAGCCTCCTCTATGTTGACGATCTTCTTATCTATTGCAGTGGTACCTATGTTCAAAGTTTAGAGAGAAGAATTCAAGTGGCTGTTAACAAAATCAACTCCTGGGCAACATCGCATGGATTCACATTTTCTGCACTCAAAACAAATTGTATACATTTTCACCGAAAGAGAAACTTCCAACCCCCTCTAAAAATCACTCTCAATAATAGAATTATTCCAAACAGAGAATCAATAAAATACCTTGGCTTGATCATTGACTATAAATTAACCTGGAAAGAACATATAACAACAATAAAACAAAACTGCATGAAACGACTTGACTTATTGAAATGCCTCTCCCATACTACATGGGGATCTGACCGCTCATCTCTACTTCGTATCTACCGATCTGTAATCAGATCTAAACTAGACTATGGCTCCACTATCTATAACTCTGCAAAAGAAAACATCCTGAAGAAACTAGATCCAATCCACAATGCTGCTATAAGAATATGCACAGGCGCCTACAGATCATCTCCGGTTGACAGTCTGTATGCTGATAGCGGTGAACCACCTCTACGTATACGCAGACAGCAACTTCTCCTACAATACTTTGCAAGATCTCAACAACTCCAAACATCAATAGCATATAACTATACCAATCAAGAAGATGAGAATAGAACAAATAATGAGAACATGATAGCCGGCCAGATTAAATCACTATTGCATAGTGTAAATCTCAATCTGTCCACACTTCACTTCAAATTCACTAAACTACCTGTGTGGCAGACTTGCTCTGACTTGATCTGTACCTCCTATGATTACCCTAAAAAGGGATCATGCTCAGTCATGGAAATGAGAAGGTATTTCCAAGAACACAGAGATGAATTTCATTGTGACCAGTTTCATATATATACTGATGGTTCGAAGCAGGATAGAGGAGTTGGATCGGCTGCTGTGAGCACGAATGATACAAAGAGTATGAAACTTATGAGAAAAAGCTCCATCTTCACTGCGGAACTGTGTGGCATTCTGTGTGGTTTGCGAATTGTCAGAGATTCTCCCCAGAACAGCTTCACCATATTCTGTGACTCTCTGAGTGCACTAAATGTAGTAGACCATTATGAATCAACACACCCACTGATTACCAAGATCATAATTTGGCTGCTAAAATTAAAAGCTCGGAACAAAATAGTGAAGTTTTGCTGGTGCCCAGCGCACGTTGGCATCATAGGAAATGAGGAAGCAGACGATATGGCTACATCTATTGCTGAGAGGGATGTGCCAGCAATCAACGATGCCATTCCATACAGAGACTGGTACCCAATCATTAAACCAAAAATAAAATCAACTTGGAATGAAGAATGGAGAAACGTACAGCACAACAAACTGAGAATCATCAAAGACTCCGTAGTTGTGTGGCCATCAAGTAACTGTACTAATAGAAAGAACTCCATAATCCTCACAAGATTGAGGATTGGCCATACAAGGATGACACACCGGTTCCTCATGGAACAAGGAGTGCAGCCATACTGTGAGGACTGCTAAGTTCCACTCACCGTTATGCATCTTATAGCTGAATGTCCATCTTTCATAGATGCCAGACTCAGAATGTTCCCACTTGTACTGAACCTGAGCTATGAAGAAACCCTAAGTCACATCCTCAAAGAGAAACCCGAATCACAATTTGATGTGGAGAAGCTGATATGCTATCTTCGTGAGATAGATATATATGACAGGATTGTGTGATTCCAAAGAAGATGAGATGTACGATGCGAAATAGCCTGCACTGAAGCATCAAGAACACCTGCGCACACTCAATCAATCAATACTCTGTGACGTCACTCAGAGTATAGCTATATTTGTTTTTAAATAAGAAATATACTACTGTAAAGGTAAATCCTTTCTATGAAAATTTACTTAAATAAAATTGTGTTTAGCTATAACATTTAACACCCAATTCATTTATAATATTCAACTAATAATACTTGAAGTATTGGACTGTACTCATTTGTTTACATCGTTTATGAAGAATGGATCAAGTTCACCGTCAATGAAATTGAAACTTAACATACTTCTCTATTTATTTACTATTGTTTACCTCCCCCTACTCCCCAGATGTTCTACTTCATAGCTCCCCTGCGCGCCATCCTCCTGTCCCATCTCTGCTCCAGAGAATACTGCCTCTCTTGTGAGCTGGGCTTCCTGTTCCACATGATAGACATCAGTGGTTCGGGGGGAGCGGACCACCAAGGTAACTGCCTGCCTTGGGGCTTATTAACCCTATCCTGTACTAATGTAGTGGGGGGGTGGGGTATATATTGCAGCTAGAGTAGTTATTAAGTAGCTATTCCTTTTAGTTCTAGTTAACATATTTATGGGCAATAGGGTAGCTGCTTAAAGAACTGATCCAATATTATGCTAATTTTTATCATATCTGATAAAGGAGATCTACTTAGCTACAACTTAAAGTCTTAGACCCTTTGCTTACCATTAATTTAACTTAGCTACCCAAGATTATTTGCAAGTAGCTAAAGTTTCTATTGAACTACAGACCCTTTACTCACTAATGCTAGATAGAGTCTACCATATTCACTCGTCAATTCATTTTGCCATAAAATGTTCTCTTGGTTAGTTGTCAGAAATGGTACCCATCTATCTAATTATATTCTACTGATTGAAGAAGTCCAAAGTACTCATTTGTGTAACTTTACAGGCATGCCCTGCAGCTCCTCCAACTTCTTGCGAGCTTTCAGGACCATACCCGAGGTGTCTGCCATGGGGCTGACCCTACCTGACGCTGAGAGCAGAGCTACTGTGCACCTAGGCACTAAGATAATGGTACTGTGCACCTAGGCACTAAGATAATGGTACTGTGCACCTAGGCACTAAGATAATGGTACTGTGCACCTAGGCACTAAGATAATGGTACTGTGCACCTAGGCACTAAGATAATGGTACTGTGCACCTAGGCACTAAGATAATGGTACTGTGCACCTAGGCACTAAGATAATGGTACTGTGCACCTAGGCACTAAGATAATGGTACTGTGCACCTAGGCACTAAGATAATGGTACTGTGCACCTAGGCACTAAGATAATGGTACTGTGCACCTAGGCACTAAGATAATGGTACTGTGCACCTAGGCACTAAGATAATGGTACTGTGCACCTAGGCACTAAGATAATGGTACTGTGCACCTAGGCACTAAGATAATGGTACTGTGCACCTAGGCACTAAGATAATGGTACTGTGCACCTAGGCACTAAGATAATGGTAATGTTGAATGAACAGTTTCATGGTGATTCACTGCACCAATACTTTCATTTAGAGTTGTATGATGATGTTATTCTCTTTGTTTCCTCAGAGTTGGAATCTCTTCATCCTAACGCAAGTGAAGACAGAACTGCAGGCTGACATCAAAGAAAAAGCAGAGATAGCTGCCTCTGCAAATGAAGGTGTGTCAAGAAATAACAAACAAAAAGATTATATTGTAAAAAATAATGTCTGAGCTACATATTCATTTTATTATAGCTACTATTCATTTATTCAAATATGCATTATTATACAAGTCGATACTAGACCAACATTGATGTTTTTGGTAGTTTATTCATGACTTTATTTCAAACAGGCTACTGATAGATGAATGACTATATATCAAACATCCACGAGAGAGAGAGAGATAGTACAATATTAACTACAGACTGCCTCTATTAGATATATTCAGTATTTTAATGCATTAACTTGTCACTTTCAAGTAAATCTTTATTTTAGATGCAATAGCTACTTGAACTATCTAATTAAACTGTTCTATCAATTTATTTAGCTACTTCAAAGAAACTCGTCAGATAATTTAAACTATATAATAATATTTACCAAATTATTCAATCTGATTATAAATTATTGGAAATATTTTCAATCTTTGTACAAATTGTTGAAAGAAGTTTACCTCTACATTCATAACTTGTGAGATGTTGATTGCCACTCTGTCTATTACAGGCTCTGCAGACACCACCCCTACTCTCATTCCCAACCCCATTGACGAGTTGTTTGGGTTTGACATTGAGCAGAGGTTGCGCTGCAGTCGCTGTGACACTGACGAGAAGAAAGACTCTAAGGCAGTCATTCACGTGCTGAACCTCAATGAGATAATGCCAGGTGGGAAAAACTCTGTGATATATGCTATTATACTCTCAGAGAACTTTGTTTTACAAATAAACCGAACATTTAAAGTTAAAAAATTCACCTTCAGAACCTCAATGAAATAATTCCAGGTGGGATAAAACTGTGTAGTTATGCTATCTTAGCTACTATCGGAGAAAAGAGTCATTTTAACATGATTGTATGCTAATAAACCGAACATTTGACTCAACGACTATATGATAAGAGCCCCATGGTAGCTACATCTAATTCATAAGTTAGTTTTATGTATACCCGAGACCGAATTCTCCGCTCAAATCTCATGTTGAATAAATATCAAAATTACTAATGTTACGAATCATTTTACAACAGTTAATGATGTTATCCGCTTTTAAGAAATACACTACGCATTTTAGTACTCACAATTTTAACTTTCTCAATTGTTGTTCTTAAATAACTCCATTATAAACCAATACCGAATTTTCCCAAACCGAAATTTCCTAGAACCAATGAATTGATATAATACTTTTATTACAAGCACACTCATGAGGAAAGTATAACTCTGACCGAAATGGAACACCTACCACTTTACAGTTTAAACAACAGTAGCTACACCATCTTTTCTTTGCACGATTTTGAAAACAAAAATGCATCTTATTTGTGTTCTCAAATGGTTGTTGCCTTTTTCTTAGCGTTTTCCTGGATTCTGTTTAAAAATTAAATCTTAGTTATTTGGTAGCTAACTAGAATTCTAGCCTTTTCAGTTTTATACAAAGCAATCAGAATTAAAGTTCAAAACAAGTTAAGTGAAATTTAAGTGGTAGCTATGTTTTAATTATGTGCCTCATGCAAGTCTATCCTTGTATTTTGCCTTCATTACCTTCGCAGATTGCGGAATGTTATATTTTAGGCCACATTTATATAATTGTCATTTTGTTACTCTCATTACTTAAAAAGTCTTCAACCAAATTCCTTGAAATTTAGTGGGACAGTTGATCAATGTCCAGGAACCAGTTTATTAGATTTTGCTAGCGAACAGGTTAAGGGTCAAGGTTATTTTTAAAGGGCAACAAAGTTAGCTATGTGCTCTATGAGTGCTCGTCATCTAGTTGCTGACTAATTCCTTGCTTTTGTTTGTTTTCAGAGTTGTACAGCGAGCTGAACACTTCTCAAATCGATTTCAGCAAAGTGCTGGAGGCGTCCCTGTGCAAGGCAGTGACCACTCAGTGCTGGTGCAACCAGTGCAAGAAATACTCTCTGCAACAGAACACCAGAACATTCAACAGTCTCCCCAACACTCTCGTGGTGAACACTGGCCTTGACAATGAACAGGTGGGGCAGATAGGTGATATGAGTGTCAGGTACACTGTCAAACTACCTATAGTTGCATATTCTTGGGAAATATAATGCAAGTAACTTCAGACTGTTTCTTCCGGTCCCTTGTATTTAATTTCTTTAAAACTTCAGCAAAGTGACATTTGGTTCCGAATCAAATAGTAAATTTATTAAATTGCCTCAATCATTTCATTTTATCAGTTTATTGTTTTCCTTCCTCCTTTACTTACTCTATGATTGTTCCAGGCCCTGAACCACTGGAGAGACCAACAGAGGTTCCTGCTGAACAGTTTCATAGCTCCCCCAGAGAAGATGGTGGATGACCCTGCTGATGACAATGAGTTCGGGTTCCCTCTGAATGCCCCCCTCACGGTGCGTCCATGTCGCTACAAGAACGCATGCACCAGACCGGACTGCAAATTCTGGCACTCCAACAGAAATGGAGGATCTGCCAGTCAGCCACAAGGTGAGGAGCTATAGCAACACTTTTAGCACGTTACTGTAGCTATGTAATGATATGAGATGACAATGGTTGTAGGTTACTCTTTTCCGTGAAGGATACTCTTTTGTAAGTTAATGTTTTCCCCCATGTAGGTTAATGTTTTCCCCATGTAGGTTTTGTTTTCCTCATGTAGGTTTTGTTTTCCTCATGTAGGTTAATGTTTTCCCCATGTAGGTTAATGTTTTCCCCCATGTAGGTTAATGTTTTCCCCATTTAGGTTTTGTTTTCCTCGTGTAGGTTTTGTTTTCCCCATGTAGGTTTTGTTTTCCTCATGTAGGTTTTGTTTTCCCCATGTAGGTTTTGTTTTCCCCATGTAGGTTTTGTTTTCCTCATGTAGGTTAATGTTTTCCTCATGTAGGTTAATGTTTTCCCCATGTAGGTTAATTTTTTCCCCATGTAGGTTAATGTTTTCCCCATGTAGGTTAATGTCTTCCCCATGTAGGTTAATGTCTTCCCCATGTAGGTTAATGTCTTCCCCATGTAGGTTAATGTCTTCCCCATGTAGGTTAATGTTTTCCCCATGTAGGTTAATGTTTTCCCCATGTAGGTTAATGTTTTCCCCATGTAGGTTAATGTTTTCCCCATGTAGGTTAATGTTTTCCCCATGTAGGTTAAGGTTTTCCCCATGTAGGTTAAGGTTTTCCCCATGTAGGTTAAGGTTTTCCCCATGTAGGTTAAGGTTTTCCCCATGTAGGTTAAGGTTTTCCCCATTTAGGTTTTGTTTTCCCCATGTAGGTTTTGTTTTCCCCATGTAGGTTTTGTTTTCCCATGTAGGTTAAGGTTTTCCCATGTAGGTTAATGTTTTCCCCATGTAGGTTAATGTTTTCCCCATGTAGGTTAATGTTTTCCCATGTAGGTTAAGGTTTTCCCATGTAGGTTAAGGTTTTCCCATGTAGGTTAATGTTTTCCCCATGTAGGTTAATGTTTTCCCCATGTAGATTAATGTTTTCCCCATGTAGGTTAAGGTTTTCCCCATGTAGGTTAAGGTTTTCCCCATGTAGGTTAAGGTTTTCCCCATGTAGGTTAATGTTTTCCCATGTAGGTTAATGTTTTCCTCATGTAGGTTAATGTTTTCCCCATGTAGGTTAATGTTTTCCCCATGTAGGTTAATGTTTTCCCCATGTAGGTTAATGTTTTCCCCATGTAGGTTAATGTTTTCCCCATGTAGGTTAATGTTTTCCCCATGTAGGTTAATGTTTTCCCCATGTAGGTTAATGTTTTCCCCATGTAGGTTAATGTTCCCCCCATGTAGGTTAATGTTCCTTCCATATAGGCTGCTCTCCTCTCTTTCAGACGGGTCTAGCGATGCGTTATCCTACCTCCTGACTGCAATGAGTCACTCCTGGTTACCCCTGGCAATGAGAGCCAAACTAGACGAAGAGGGACACATTCACTTCTCTGATATACCCCTGGATAAGGTAAGGGGGGAGTGGGTGGAGGTTTGTGTGGAGAAGTTAAGGGTGTGGACAAGGTAAGGGTGTGGTTGATGGGGGGAAGGAGAGTGGTTGGTGTAGGACCTGTAGGTGGAATATTGATCTGCTTCAGTTTATCATTGTGTTGTTCCATTTCTATTAGAAAGATAATGGCATTGTCTAACATTAACAGACACATGAATTGTGTATTGTTAATTTGTTATCAACCGAAATGAACCTTTGAATTTTATTGACTTAATAAGAAGCATGATAACTCCTTCAGCTTCATAATAATGTACTAATTCCTCTGTTCATTTTAAAGGTGAGTGAAGTAGAAGACTCTGAAGAAGATGGCGTGATTTACGATCTGACAGGAGCTGTGTCTCTCATTTCTGACCCTAACCATCCCGAGAAAAACAATTTGGTTGCTACTATCAAAGTAGGGGCAATGTACCATGAGAAAGCTGGTGTCAGCCCTGTGGAGCACTGGTACCTCTTCAATGACATCAGGTGAGTACTGGTACCTCTTCAATGACATCAGGTGAGTACTGGTACCTCTTCAATGACATCAGGTGAGTACTTGTACCTCTTCAATGACATCAGGTGAGTACTTGTACCTCTTCAATGACATCAGGTGAGTACTTGTACCTCTTCAATGACATCAGGTGAGTACTTGTACCTCTTCCACGACATAAGGTGAGTACTGGTACCTCTTCAACGATATCTGGTGACTTATTTTTTTTATCATTAAATATTATTAGTGTTTCATTCTCCCTAATTTTTTTCTTTTTCAGCATCACGCCAATCAATGTAGCAGAGGCTCTTTGGTTCCCTGAGTGGAAGGTGCCCTGTGTGCTCTACTGGACACGGCGCAAACTGCCCCAACAGTTGGAGCAACTGCAGCCAGTCAACCCCATCGACAGGAGTTGGCTGATGAAGAGCAACTTCAGCACAGCAAAGCCGTTCACCTTCGTGCCTCTGGATGAGCACGAAATACCAGGCAAAGGTGAGAAACAGGTTTGGGAAGAAACCCAATAGGTTTAAACATTATTTACTAGCTAATCACAAATCAATGTTGCCTGAAATGAAATGATTGTTCCAAGCGAAAAGTGTACTTCAACTTACTCCAAACGCCACACACTTCTTCACCTCGTTCATTACTTCAAATTAAAAGAACTTTTTACACTCAATTAGTAGATTATTTCGTTTGTAGGTAGTTGTCTATTAACTATTGCTCACATAAAAAGAACGTTTATCAGAACCGGGTTTTAACTATAGCTCTAGCTACTTATTTATATAGAGCTACCCCCCCCCGAGTGGGCAACATTGACGTTGTGGGGGGGCTTGAGTGCACCAATGAAGTGAGGAGCTGTGCCAGTGGGGTGACCTAGTCATCCCGGAAGATCCAATCATGCTGGAGAGGTCCTCACGGAGGTGCCAGACTAATAGCTCACGCAGACTGACCATAAGATCACCGACCCAGAATATCCCACCGAGGAAGGCAACCTCACCAAAAATCCCCTCTGATACAGGCTATGATCAAATCATGATAAGTACAACTAAGGCCACGGCCCCCAGTCCCGGGCAGCCCCTCCAGTCGTCACTGAGTGGGGGGCAAGGGGGTGCTAAGAATCTCCCGGTCGGATCAAGTGACACTCCGATAACGACTGACTCTGTACCTGGAACTTCATCTGGATCTACTCTACTACAATATGGCTTGGGAGAGCCCCAATCTTCCACCTCTGCCAAGGCACTAAAACCCAGTGCCAATGTTCAGAAAGTGAACAAACAAGCAGGTAGTACATCTACCAGACCTAGAGATAAAACTAAATTGAATACCTTTGATGAAATGTATAGACCCGGAAAATTTGTACGATTCTACACCATCAAGTCTAGCCACGAAGCTAATCTAACAAAGTTGAATATGTTTAAAGTTGACAAAGCCGTATCTAGCCATATTGGAGTCTTCGAGAAAATATCGGAAGATTTTAGTAACAAAACATGGACCATTGAAGTGAAAAGCGAGATGCAGGGAAGTAAATTGAGAGAAATGAGAGAACTTATGTCTGAACCCATTATTGTAACTCCGCATGAATATCATAACCAATGTCGAGGTGTCATAACATGTGGCATTTTGAAGGGATATGAAGATTGTGATATTGCTGAGGGATTGAAAGAGCAGGGAGTTACGAACTGCAGAAGAATAATTAGAAACCCCAAATCAAACAATCCAGAACCGACATCAACCCTAATTTTGACATTTAATGTACCGTACCCACCTGAACGAATTACTATAAGGACAGGACTGTCCGAGAGGGTCAGACCTTATATCCCTCTCCCACGCCGCTGCTTTAACTGCCAGAACTATGGGCACTCTGGTGCTAAATGCAGAAAACCTATATCAGTATGCGCACGATGTGGAGACGATCTTGATGAGAGCCACAGGGCTGAAACATGTGACAGGCCAACCAAATGTCTGCATTGCAAACAGCCTCACAGTGTATCTTCCAGAAACTGCCCTAAATATATTATAGAAAAAGAAATACTAACCATAAAGACCAAAGAACACTTAACTTTTGCTGAAGCAAGAGCAAAAGTTAATTCTAACACTCTATTGAGATCATATGCTCAAGTAACTGCAGCTAAGAATATCCCTCCAATAATTAATAACCCACCAGAATATAACAATAATAACAATTCAGAGACCAACAGAAATAAAGAACAAAAACAAACTTCCAGAAAGAGAACCATGAATAGAAGTGAATCGTCGTTAGCAGAACGACATGATAGAGAAGAAAACTTAAATAAATCACGGAAACTCCCTAAACATGATACCCCTCCCCAAAACCTAACCCCACAAAATGATAACTCAATGGAAGTTACCATACAACTCGAGACAGGCGCGGAGAGATCAAGGTCACGGGCAAGACACTCCGCCCCTGATATATATGCCCAAACACAGCACGAAATCCTGAACAACAGGCGCAAGCTATCAAAAGAAAGAGATAAACCCCAACGAGACCATAGCAGACAATCACGATCTGCTAAGGAATAATGACCGATGTCTAAAATCATACAATGGAACTGCCAAGGGTACCGTTCCAAATATGAAGACCTCAAACTGATCATCAACCTGGAAAACCCTGCTGCTGTACTACTACAGGAAACAATGCTAAACAACCATAACTTTAGACCTCCAAGTGGAAACACACTATATTGTGACTATAATAATCCACTACCAGGCAATGGACTTGCGACATTAATTAGAAATGATGTGCCTCATCATAGAATTGACCTGAGAGGTAGTCTACAAGCTACAGCCTTTAGAGTTGGCTTGGGGCACCAATACACACTGTGTAACGTATACGTTTCCCCCAATGAGAGGCTCTCTCTAGATGCTATCACCTCCCTTATCGACCAACTACCGATGCCTGCTATGATTTGTGGTGACTTTAATTGTAGACACCATCTATGGGACCCTATGTGTGACAGATCAGATGCCAGAGCACTGACAATAGAGAGAGCCTTACTGTCAACCTCCATGTCATTATTGAATAATGGCAGCCCTACTCATTTCTATGTTCAGAATGGCAGCTCGTCAGCCATTGACCTAACCATGTGTTCAGCAGAAGCTGCCCTTGAATTTGTATGGGCAACGATGGATGATCTGCATGGTAGTGACCATTATCCTATATGTATTGAAGAAAATGCCGCCGTCCCATATTCACCTCAAGTCAGATATCTGGAACACAGAGCTGATTGGGCTCTGTATGAATTGGAGACTGCAACTCAACTTGAAGATGACTTCATTGAAAACAATACAGTTGACGAACTTCTGGTGCAATTCAACAATCTCATAAGAAACGCTGCAGATATCGCAATACCAAAGTCCTCTGGTTCACTTCAATCCAAAAGAGTACCTTGGTGGTCGAATGAATGCTCTGAAGCTATTAGGAATCGAAAGAGAGCTCAGCGCAAATACCAGAGAAGCTTACTGATTGTAGACAAGATTGCATTCTGTCGCGCAAGGGCTATAGCCAGAAACACTCTCAGAAATGCGAAGAAAACATCTTGGATGAAGTATGTGAATAGCATTAACTCGAACACTCCTATGTCCAAAATTTGGAAGAGGATTCGGAAGATTAGAGGATGTTACCAAAACATAAAATCTCCATGCTTGGTTGTTGATGGTGAGTCGGTGGCTGAGAGGGATAGAGTTGCAGAAATTCTGGCTTCTCATTATGCGCTTATCAGCAGCAATGACTCCTATGACCATCGATTTCAACGAGTGCGTCAGAATGCTGAACAACAGCCTCTCAACTTCAAAACACGAGAGGAACACCAATATAACTCTCCTATCAGCACCTTGGAATTTGAGAGAATGATATCGTCTTCTTGCAAATCCTCACCTGGTGAAGATAAAATATCCTACAATATGATTAAAAAGTCTCACCCAAGTTGCAAAAATTTCCTTTTAGGAATATTTAATAAAATACTAAAAACTGGTTACTATCCAAAAGATTGGCGAACATCTGTTGTCATATCCTTCCCGAAACCTAACAAGATACCAGATTGTGCTGAAAACTTTCGGCCAATCTCCTTAACAAGCTGCCCTGGAAAATTGCTAGAGAAGATCATCAACACAAGACTCACTCTTTTTCTGGAAAGCAATGGATAAATCCCAAAACACCAATTTGGATTTCGAAAAATGCAAGGCACACTTGATGCCCTGAATAAATTTATATCTGATGTTAGTGGTGCATTGAGCATAAAACAGCATGTTCTGTGCGTCTCCTTTGACCTTCGAAAAGCTTATGACTCAACGTGGAGATTTGGCATACTCAGAGCTATTCATCAGACAGGAATGCGTGGCAATATACCTGTCATCATCCAGAAGTTCCTGTCTGATAGAACCTTCAAGACAAAGATTGGTGACGTAACGTCAGAATCTCACTACCTAGAGCAGGGTGTGCCCCAGGGCAGTGTCTTAAGCTGCACATTGTTCTCGCTGGCCATCAACGGAATCCTTTCATGTGTACCTAATGGTTTTGAAGCCCTGCTATATGTTGATGACCTCTTGATTTATTGCAGTGGAACCTATGTTTCTGGTCTGGAACGTAGACTTCAGAGTGCAATCAACAAAATAGAATCATGGGCAACCTCTCATGGCTTCACATTCTCGCCATCGAAAACTAATTGTATCCACTTTCATCGTAAAAGGAAACTTCAGCCCCCTCTCAAGATTACTCTTAACAACAGAATAATAGTCAATAGAGAATCTATAAAATACCTTGGAATGATAATCGATCGAAAGCTAGATTGGAAAGACCACATACAGAGCATTAAACTGGACTGCATGAAGAGACTTGATCTCCTGAACTGCCTTTCTCACACTACTTGGGGATCGGATCGTACGACACTTCTCAGACTATATCGCGCTATCATCAGATCAAAACTTGACTATGGATCATTCATCTATAACACTGCAAAGGAGAGTAATCTGAAGAAGTTGGATCCAGTTCATCATGCTGCGATAAGATTGTGTACTGGCGCTTATAGGTCATCCCCGGTCCTGAGTTTGTATGCTGACTGTGGTGAACTACCTCTGCAGAAACGCAGAGATCAGCTTCTACTCCAATACCATGCCAGGAGTCTGCAACTCCAAACCTCAGCTGCCTATAGATATGTTCACCAGAATGATGATAACAATAACATTATTGCTGAACAAATAGGCAACCTGCTCCTCAGTCTCGACATTGACATTGCCACACTGCCATTTAAATTCTCCGTACAACCTGTGTGGCAGGCTTGCCCTGACTTAATTTGTCAGTTGTACGACTACCCAAAGAAAGGAACCTGTTCTGACCAATCCATGAGAATGTATTTCTACGATCACCTACAGAATTGTCACAACCATCAGTTTCCTATCTACACCGATGGGGTTAAGCGAGAGACTGGAGTTGGTGCTGCTGCAGTGAGTCTGCTGGACACTAAGAGCATTAAACTCATGACTGAAAGCTCTATATTTACTTCTGAATTATGCGGTATATTATGTGCTCTCCAAATTGCATTTGAAACTGAACGAGATGAGTTTATTATATATTGTGACTCTCAAAGTGCTCTCCGTGTTGTTGATCATTATGAATCAACACACCCTCTTATTAATAAGATTATTGTATGGCTTATGAAACTTAAAATGAGACACAAGACTGTCAAATTCTGCTGGTGTCCTGCACATGTCGACATTCCAGGAAATACAGCGGCAGACAATGCGGCTGCAGCAGTAATTGAATCTGATAACGAAGTGAGCAATGAGGAAACTCCATACAAAGATTGGTATCCGATCATACGATCTAAGGTAAAACACTCTTGGAGTGAAGAGTGGCGAGCTACACAGCATAATAAACTGAGACTAATCGAGGAGTCTGTGGACCCATGGCCTTCCAGTAACTATCCTGACCGAAAAACATCAATGATAATAACCAGACTTCGAGTTGGCCACACCAAGATAACGCATCAATATCTCATGGAAAGAATGCATCAACCATTTTGTGAGGACTGTTTGGTGCCTCTCTCGGTCAAGCATTTCCTCGCAGAATGTCCTTCACATATGGAAATAAGAAATAGAATATTCCCTGAAACTCAAGATATGAACCCTGAAGAAACCATAAAACTTATGCTGGCAGAAAAACCTGATGTCCAGTTCCACATGGATAGAATACTGATTCTTCTCAGAGAAATGGATATGATTGACAAAATCATCTAACCCCTACTTGAATCCGATGCGAAATGACTAGCATCAAAAGCATCAAGACTACATGAAGCAATAATAATAATATATAGAGCTACAATGAAAAGAAACTAACGATGGAGGAAATTCTCTTCAAGTTTTCTAACTAATTTAATATCAGTAACACTTATTTACAGTAGCTATAGTTGAAGTAGATTTTTTTTATATTGTAATAACGTAATTGGAAGGAAGTATCTGATAAATCTTAATAAATTCTAATAGCTACACTATAAATTTCAATTATATACAAGTATCAATATATATTTTAAAGAGCATCGCCTAGAAATGGATTGTTACAAACATAAATAATAACTATCTAAATAAATAAACATATATAACATTAATGACTAATTTCAATTCGCTCTTTTATTGGAATTAAAACCTGTGTGCCCAAAAATGTTACGTTTCTTCCGTTTAAAATTTTAAAAATATAGTAAACCGTGCATAAGGTTTTTGAGATGCATATTGTTTGTACCGCATAAGTTTCTCATGGCCCCCAGGGGCTCTATCCTGAAGCTGTCTGTGGTGAATGGAAGAGAAGGGGGGGTGGCGTCCCTTGGGCCCCAAACTGTTGTAATTTGGATTATGGATTGTCTTTTTGCATTTTTAACATGTTTATCATTTTTTTAACGCTACTTGCAGTTTTAGAGGATAGCGCTAGGGTTATACTCTTCAACTACGAGGTCTTAGATTTTGTGTTAGGTAGGCTCGTAGGCTTCATTTACTATCACCTCTTCATTTCCCTCTTCCATCCGTGAGTGCAGCCACCGGTGCTTGTTCCGTTTCGTCACATTCCTTGGTAAGTGACTGCATTCACGGAGTAGCTTTTCTGCATCCATGAGCATTGTCACCGACGGTGGTAAGTGTCTTTGTTCATGGAGCCACTTTTCTTTCTGACTGCTTCTTCTAGTTCCTTGTATTTAATTTCCTTTTGACGTCAGTGATATGGCCTTTGGTTCCGAAGCAGACGTTAAACCCCTACTAAATTAAGTTTTTCATGATACAGTTTTGCAAATATAATGTTTTTAAGGTTAATTCTTCTCTGATTTGTCGACAAGGAGTAGGAAGAGCCAACAGGGGACGAAGCACTAAACCGTTAGTGTTCTGCCCCCTGTTGGCTCCTCCTCCTTGCATTTAGTTATGAGTTGAATAAAATTACTTTTGGAATAAAAAAACTTTGAAACATTATAGATGGCTGTAATGTAGTTTTCTTTATCTGCTAGTTTGTTGTAATGCACACTTATGATTTTATAATGACCTAGTAGGCTATTAGGTTCGGCGGCCGACACGCCCCTCTATGCACTTTTGTCCAATCTTCATAGCCATTTAGTGACTTAGTAACCTTATGCTAAAAACACATTATCCTAAAAAAACTTATCCGCAAGTAACAATATTTTTAAAACTATATTTTCAGTGGTAGACTGGTAGTAACCTCAGAGTTTCTAACCTGAGAGGTGCCACCCATGAGAAGTCTATTTTAGTACCACTAAACACATCTGAGAATCAAGTAGCTACAAAAATACTATTCTGATTTACTTTAATAATTGAAGATCCTTTTCTATATAAAACATTTTATTTTAATATAATAATGTAGTATAATATAAAGACTTTGTTCTCTATTAGTGTTTTTCCTGTCCCTCAGATGATATCGTGGCCATGGACGCAGAGTTTGTCAACTTGAAGAAAGAAGAGGCGGAGATTAGGAGTGACGGCACTCGCTCTACTGTGAAGCCATCGCACAAGAGTGTGGCGAGAATAACCTGCATCAGAGGGTAAGATTGGAAAGAGAGAGAGAGAATTACCTGAATTAGAAAGTAAGGGAGAGATTGGAAAGAGGAAGTAATCATTGGTATAGCTAAAGGCACACCCCGCTCTTATTAAATATTTTAGGGAATAGATTTGGTATCTCATTGTGATTTAATTGCATTTAATATTCCATTAGCTTTGAAGAAAAGAAAGTTCATAACTTAAGACTGAGTATTTACTTGAAAGTCCAAACTTCAGACTGAGTATTTTGTTGTTGTTCCCCAGGCAAGGAGATGCAATGGAGACCCCTTTTATGGATGATTACATCAACACCCCGGAACAGGTGGTGGACTACCTCACTAAGTTCTCTGGCATCAACCCTGGAGATCTTGACGCGAACTACTCTCAGAAACATCTCACACAACTCAAATCGACTTACGTCAAGCTGCGCTACCTCGTGGACCAGGGCGTCAAGTTTGTGGGACATGGACTAAAGAATGATTTTAGGTAAGGCATACTATGGGTCTGTGGAAATGAGATGATATTTTACTTGCATTGTAGGTAGTTATTTAGGATTTTGAACAGCGAGAACTAAAGATTACCTCCCTAGTTATTCATTTAGCAACACAAATTCTTATGAATTTCTAATTCTATCTACTTTTTCTCTTGTGTGACTTATAATTATTAGTCTTCTGAATCGAGTTTGATGAATGTTAACTCAATATTCTAGCTACTTATGTCGAATATTTTTATCCTTTCCAATTTTATCAGCAGCCATCTTTAAAGTAAATTTTTCAAACTAGTCAACTGTCATCTTAGTTATAGCTTTCAAATATTGCCTTCTGGCATATATCTTTCTTTATTTTAAGGATATTCTTCCTCTTGGAAATATATTTTGATTATTTTTTTTGGTCTAAAATATTTCATATGGAATTATGTTCAAGCATCGATTAAAGTTAGTTATAAAAATAGGTATGGTAATTGGGTGGCTTTGACTTTTATGTATATAACTATTTTTTCAGTAGCTCCTTTCAGAAATAAGTTTTCAGAACAGTTAAAGTAGCTACTAACTATTTGTTGTTTCCTCAGAGTGATTAACATGGTGGTTCCATCTTCACAACTCATAGACACGGTACACCTCTTCCAACTGCCACGAAACAGAATGCTGTCACTCAGATTCTTGGCCTGGCATTTCCTCAGTGAGTTACTGTGATAGAGATCATAGTTTGAAAACGGTACTGTTGTATCATAGAGATCATAGTTTGAAAACGGTACTGTTGTATCATAGAGATCATAGTTTGAAAACGGTACTGTTGTATCATAGAGATCATAGTTTGAAAACGGTACTGTTGTATCATAGAGATCATAGTTTGAAAACGGTACTGTTGTATTATAGAGATCAAAGTTACTCGTTTTCAAATGTATAAATGTATTTAGCTGTGTGTAATATACATATGTATAGCTACTCCCTAAAGTACGAATATTTTATTAACTATCTTCTGTTGAAATCTCATTTCTCTTGTGCCTCTTTTTCCAGATATGAAGATTCAGTCGGAAACTCACGACAGCGTAGAGGACGCTAGGACTGCTCTGCTCCTCTACCAGAAGTACCTTGAGTTCTGTGAGAAGGGGACTCTTACCGAGGAACTCCTGAAGATATACGAAAAGGGAAAGAAAACTAATTACAAAATTCCTGGTGAAGAGGAGCAAGATTAGACAGAGGACTGACAGGATTAGATTGTGTCCCCTGTAGTCTAAAGGGCCGTACACACGCAGGGTTTTTTAAGTCTTTCCACCAGACTTTTCTACTTTTACCATGAAACTTTTGAATCATATAAGAAAAACGATATACACTAAAGTCTCGTAGGAAAAGTAGGAGGAGCTTAGCAAAAGTCTGGTGGAAAGATTTAAAAAACCAGCCTTGTTGTTGTGGGAGAAAAGTCTTCTCTCTAATCTAACTCTTCCCTTCATTCCTCAATGAGAAATAATATCTGATGATCTTCAAATGATGATAGTAGCTATTAAAGTACCTATCAGGTACCTAACTCTCTTTTGGATGAGAGAATTTTCATCTTCTTTGCGAATTTACCTGGTTGACATGTTCAAAATCACACTCTAATGATAATGGCCAAATTAGGAATTTCATTCTTTATCATCTTTCCCACTCGATTTGAATTACATGTTAAATTGTACCTAAAAACCTTCGCAAACAATAAGTTAAGAATTGAATTTATCTTGAATGAATTGAACTGAATATATGATTTTAATCGAAGTACAAGTAGATTTTAGTATTTCAAATCTGTCCAATTGTGCAGTAATTTCTAAGTATAAAATAGGCTGTGTACTGTACATTAGTTTTACTATAAATATTAAAATTTTACTGTTCTTTCATTTATATACAGTCTAAACTTTTCAGAATGAGGAAAACTGAAAAAGTTTGAACGCAACGTTATGTGCATAAGCATAGCTTGTAAATATAATAGCATAGGTCCCCGATATACAAATATTTGATGTTAAATCAGATTTAAACTGAAAAATGGTCGAACCAATGAATAGTAGCCCGTGCGGCCACCTCTTGGTTGGCCTTCATTTTGTTCTTATGCAGCTTTTAGGTTTTTATTGTGTATCTTCCACAACTTTTGCCTTGCTATATCCATGGATAAGAAGACTGAGTGTGTAGGTCTATTATTTCTGTGTAAGCAGACTGACTGTGTAGGTCTCTTATCCATGGGTAAGCAGACTGACTGTGTAGGTCTCTTATCCATGGGTAAGCAGACTGACTGTGTAAGCAGACTGACTGTGTTGTTGTTGTTGTTTAGCCCCCCCCCCCCCCCCCCGACCCTCAGGGAGCAGGGGGCGACCGAGTGAACGCGCCTCGGGAGAAGCCACCCGAGACACGTGTGGGGGGTATGGGCCTAAGTGAACCCGATATCCCTCAGGAAGGCAATGACTTCCTGAGGGCGGGTCCATAGGTGCTCCAGTGAATGTGTGTTGTGTGTGGTCCGATGTTGTTGTAGTGTTGGACATTGTGTGAGAATGTGGGAGATTGTCCCCGGATCCGTGGAGCAGTACTCACACAGATCCGAGTCCGCCCTCCCAATTCTGTGTTTGTAAGAAGGGAGAGAAGGGTGATGTCCACATCGAAGACGTGACAGGGTTACCCTGTCACGACGCGAGAGGTGAACCTCACTGGAGTCGATAGGGGGAGGCCTAACTCCTAGAAGAGAGTTAGGTGGGAAGGAGGAAATAGCTCTGTCTGTGAGTGTGGTGTGTATATGTCGTTGTAGTGAAGTGTTGGGTGGGGTGTCTGGGAGTGTATTAAAGATGTTTCTGTAGTGTGTGGCTGGTGTAAGGTGAATGTTTCGTGGAGTCCTTCGCTCAATTTGCATGTAGTGTAATGGATGAGAGGGGCTTAGTGTGGAGGTGTAGAAGTGTGTACCCCTCATATCCATGTGTGTAGCGAGCGGAAGGACTCGTGTCTCCTCATGGAGGTGTGTTGTGGGTGTTGTTTGTGTGCAGCCGGTGGCAATCCGGAGTGCAATGTTTTGTGTACGCTGGAGTTTGTGTAGGTGTGTGTTGGCTGTATCAGGTGACCAAGCTGTGTGCGCGTATGTGAGGATGGGTCTAATGAACTGTTTGTATAGTGTTGTTGTGTCTTCCTTGGAGTGTCCGTAAGTAGTGTGAGTGAGGGCGCGCATGACGTTCAGTCTGTTTTTGGCTCTGTTGTTGGTGTCGTTAATGTGGTGTTTAAACGTCATGCCGCGGTCAAGTGTGATTCCAAGGATTTTAGGCGTGTTGTTGATGGGAAGGGGAGTGTTGTTAAGTGTTATGTTTGGATGGGTATTGTATTCACGAGTATGGGGGGAAATGAGTGTGAGGGAGGATTTGTTTGCGGAGACCTTTAGTCTGTTTGTTTCTAGCCAGTTTTCTAGTGAGTAGATGTATGTTTGTAAATTGTTGGCTGCGGTCTCGTGTTTGGGATGTTGCGACATGATGGTGACATCATCCGCGTATGTAAGGGTGTGTACCGAGGTGTTTGTTGGCGTGGGGAGGTCGTGGAGGTATAAATTGAAGAGAGTAGGTGAGAGAACGAAGCCCTGCGGTACTCCATCAGTGTAGTGTCGTGTTCTGGAGGACTTGCCGTTGTAGAGTGTTTTGCCAGAGCGGCCTGAAAGATAATTGGCAAGCCATTTTTTAAACGAGTCGTGGATGTGTGTGTTGAGTATTTTGTTAATGAGTAGGTGTCGTGGAACTGTATCGAAGGCTGTACTTATGTCAATGGCAGCTATAAGTGTCCTACTTGCAGGTTTGTTAGAGTTCAAGCCTTCGAGTGTTGTTTGTGTGAGGTGGGTAAGGAGAGTAGATGTGGAGTGTTCGAATCTGAAGCCGTGTTGTGAGGGGGATAGTGGGATATGTGGTGTTATGTTGTTGAGAACCAGCCTCTCGAGTATTTTGGAGGGGGTAGAGAGTAAGGATATAGGTCTATATGAGACTGGATCTGTGGGGGGTTTGTTAGGCTTCAGAATCGGGATGATCTTGGCTTGTTTCCATGTGTTGGGTATACTATTGTTCTGAACTGAGTAGTTGAAGATGTCTGTGAAGACCCTGATGGCGTGTGGTCCTAGATGTTTTAAATGTTTATTTGATATTCCATCAGGGCCTGTGGAGGGAGTGTTCTTAGTAGCCCGGATAGCCTCGGTGACCATTGCCGGGGTGAAGGGAGGTGTAGGGAGATGGTTGGTGCATGTTCTGTGCAGGCGACGCAGTATTTTCCTATCTATTGGGCGTGTGGGTAACCTACTTGTATTAGAATAATGTTTGTTAAGAGCGTTCGCCTGCTGTGTGTCGGTGAGTATTGTGTTGTTGTGTGTAAGGGACTCGTGTGTTTTTGGTTGGTCTATGTATTTGTTATTGAGTCCCCTAATGAGTTTCCAGAGTTTGTTTGCGTCTGAGCGGAAATTAATAGTGTTTAGTGTGTTTTGCCATATGTTCTGTTGCTGTGTTTTAATTTCCGCTTCAATGTCAGTGTTGAGTTGTTGTATGCGTGTTATGGTATCATGTGTGGGTGTGAGAGTGCGAAGGTGTTTCCTAATCTGTATTAAGTGTTTTATGTTTGGTGTGAAGGTGGGGTTAAAGTGTCTGATGTTACCTGTGGGAATAGAGTGTTTGTTTGCGGTAGTGATTATGTTGGTGACATGTTTTGTGGCTGCATCTATGGAAGAAAAGTTGTTTAAGTTGAAGTGTTCTAGTTGGTTTTCCACAGATGCAGTAAATTCGTTCCAATGTGCTTTTTTGTAGTTAGTGAAAGTGTGTCGTTGTTTGTGTGGGCTAAGAGGTGCGTGTAGGTTGTATGTGATGAGTATGGGAAGGTGGTCTGAACTAAGTTCGTGTAGTGTTTTCCACGAGGAGCGGAGTGTAATGTCGGGAGTGGCAAATGTAATGTCGGGAGATGTTGGTTGTGTGTGTATGTTAAAGGGTTTTCGTGTTGGTGTGTGTGCGTCGTTGAGTATAATGTGTGTGTCAAGTTGTGTAGTGATTGTGTCGGCTCGAGTGTCTGTTTGTTGTGTGGTGAGCCAGGTAGGGTCGTGAGCGTTGAAATCCCCCAGGATGAGAGAGTTAGTGAGGGTGTTTAGGTGTTCTAGGTGTGGTGTGTATCCTGGGGGTGTGGAGTCTGTGGGGGGTATGTAAATGTTTGTTATGTTGTATGTGCGTTTGTGTATCTGTATACGTATAGACTGTAGTTCGAGTGTGGGATCTTGTGGCATTCGTGAGAGTGTTTCGGCAGTTGTGTTAGTGAAGGGTATGTTTTTGTGGATCAGTGTGATGAGGCCCCCTCCGCCTCGTGTAGGCCGATCGTGTCTGAGTGTTGTGTATCCAGGAAACTTTGGTGTGATTTTGTTATTGGTGAGTTTTGTTTCCTGGATAGTGGCTATATGTATGTGGTGTTCGTGTAGGAGTGTCTTAAGTTGCATGCGCTTGTTTTGAATGCCGTTTATGTTGAATTGTAAAATCTTCAGTGTGTTGCGTGGACCAGTAGGAAGATTAGCAGGAAAAACAGGATCAGGTTGAGGAAGGGGAGGACCAGGATGGCCAGGTGCAGGTACAGGAGGAAGAACAGGCTGAGCAATAGGAGGAGGTATAGGCGCAAGAGGAGTGAGAGCGATAGCAGGAGGGGTGTTGAGTGGTATATGTGGTGGTGTAGAAAGAGCAGTTATTAAGACAGGTGTAGATTGAAGAAGGGGAGGACCAGGAGGGCCAGGTGGAGTAACAGGTGGAAGAATAGGTCGAGTGATAGGGGAAGATGTGGATGGAAGAGAGGCGGTAGCGATAGTAGGAGAGAGAGGAGTGGGGTTGGGAGTGTTGGGTGGTGTTGTTGGAGTAATGTTGTGTGAAGGGTGACAGTTTTTACACCGCCAACCCTGTGGAATATGTCTATGTTGGTGGACCCCAGAGCAGCGTTTATTGTAGTGTGTCCAGCTGCTACAGGCTTCACACTGAATTCCGCCTGTTCGGCGGGTCCAGGGAAGACTGCATGTTGGACACATGTAAGGGCCAGGATTAGTCTCAATGTCGCCGGAGAGTAGGAGTAGGAGAGTTAAAGGGGGGAAGTATGCCGGCTCACACTCCCCCCTTGGGGAAAAAACGCTCTGGGGCTGTGTGTGTACAAGGGTGTGCAAAGCCCGGGGCGACACTCGGGTCGCGTCCCCACTGAGTGAGGACGGGGGGTTGAAGAATCTTTCGTGCCCATGTTTGGGCCACGCCGCCACCGCGTGTAGGCTTTCTTCTGGGCGGCAGACTGACTGTGTAGGTCTCTTATCCATGGGTAAGCAGACTGACTGTGTATGTCTATTATTTCTGTGTAAGCAGACTGACTGTGTAGGTCTCTTATCCATGGGTAAGCAGACTGACTGTGTAGGTCTATTATTTCTGGGTAAGCAGACTGACTGTGTAGGTCTCTTATCCATGGGTAAGCAGACTGACTGTGTATGTCTATTATTTCTGTGTAAGCAGACTGACTGTGTAGGTCTCTTATCCATGGGTAAGCAGACTGACTGTGTATGTCTATTATTTCTGGGTAAGCAGACTGACTGTGTAGGTCTATTATTTCTGGGTAAGCAGACTGACTGTGTACTGTGTAGGTCTCTTATCCATGGGTAAGCAGATTTTCTGTGTAGGTCTCTTATCCATGGGTAAGCAGACTGAGTGTGTAGGTCTCTTATCCATGGGTAAGCAGACTGACTGTGTAGGTCTCTCATTCCATGGGTAAGCAGAATGACTGTGTAAGTCTCTTATCCATGGATGCCGATATTGGTCAGCGATCATTAGATTATACAGTGAAACTCATGAGTAGGGATGTGACAATATGCAGCATGAAATATACATAATTTTTGACGCGATATGCAGCATATTATATGCCTATTTCTGCATATAATATGCAAAAAGTCAATGTGCATATATGCTGAACCAAAATGCATATTGGAAATATGCATTTTATATGCCAGAAATTATTCAATGTAATGTGCATATTGCATGCCCACAGTTAATTACGGAATTAATTAATTAAACCTAGCTATGTTTTGAATGTAATTGTACTTTGGTGGTTTGAATGGAACTTACAATAAATCGTGGAACAAGTCTTCCCGCTTCTTTTGAATTGGTATCAAAAATTATTAATTATTGCTTATCTGTTACCACTTAGGGTTACGGGTAGGACTAGGTTTTGATACATAAGGTGTATTTGTATTACAATTGTATTACTTGTATATCCAGGAGACCCCACCTTCTCGTGGTGATACTGTTAAGTACCAAATTTTTTTCTCTCTCTATTTTGTTTAGAACATCACTTTTATTATATTTTCTTTGATTGTTCTCCACTTTGGTATAACTAACGGGGCTCCCCCCCAATATCATTTGGGGGCATTTTGTTTATCAGTATAATATTTTTTGTAAATAGGATCCTTTTTTCATACTCCAAAGAGAGTTCCCTTTCTGTAAATTCTCACCCCGTAAGGGGGAGAATATTTAGAGATGGGGGATAAAAGAAAAAGTGAGGGTAATCATACCCCAAATAAAAATGAAAAGAGAGAGCGAGTTGGTAGTTTTTCGAATGCCGAACATAATTACGACACCTCTGAGAAAATGATTGTCAGTGAGACTGGGGACACGCCTTCCTTTAGACAAGGAGATGGTGTTCCATTAGAAAACCTGCTGCCTCAAATTCAAACCATAGTAAATAACATCAAAACAATAACCAAATCCAGAGAGTCCGACAACCTAATTTCAGAAACCTTATCTGACCTTGCCAACAACTTCAAGACCAAACAACCAGACTAAAAGAACAAACCAAACTGAAAAGAATAAAACTGAAGAAAGACCAATTCTGAACAATTTTTTCAGACTTCCTGGCACTACTGATAATAGAAAATACATTAAAATTGAATTTGAGAGTGAGCTAAAAAGAACAATAAGTGCCTTTGATCTCTACAGAGAAATCAACACCATTATAAAAATCCAACATCAACAAATCATCATTCATAGCCTGTATAGAAATAGACTCTCAATCATCTAAAGAAAACCTTCTCAAACTGTCCACCATCAACAATAAACCATGCAAAATCACACTCTACGAACCATTCAACCATAGTCGAGGAATCATCTACCTCAGAGACTTGGATTTGGATGAGGAATCATTGGGCGAGCTGAAAGAATGGATGAAAGAAAAGCATGAAAATCTAATCAATATAGAACAAGCCTCATTCATAAGAACCAAAAACCCTGACACCAAAGCATTCATTATAACATATGAATCACGAACCACCCCTCATAGCATCTACTTACCAGGATTATCAGGAGAAACCGGGATATATCCATTCAACAACAAACCTATGAGATGCAAAAAATGCCAAGCATACGGCCACACTGTAAAGAAATGCAGATCTGAGAAAGTTGTATGTGGAAAATGCTCCACATATGGACACAGCTACGATGATTGCCCTGCTGATAAGCCTAAATGCCTGCACTGTGAGGAAGAGCACCCAGCAGGCTTTCGAGAGTGCTCCCGTCAAATAAGAGAATGCGAAATTTTGAGAATCCAGAGTGAACACAGAGTCAGCTTTAAACGTGCCATCCAAATTGAGAACGGAGATGAAACCACTTCCACAGCATACCAACCACTACCAGAAGTTTTCACAATTCATTTGTCACCCGAAAACAAAAAGAGACTTAAACCATGGACTGCCGAGAGATTCATTAAGAACTTTTTGGGTGACAATCCCGAAGATTTCAGATCAGTTAATAACACAACCTTCACCATCAAAACCAAATCACCTGAACAACAAGAAAAAATCCAAACACTTTCAAACATCGATGGAACCCCTGTAGAAGTCAAAAAGGCAATAGTCACCTCCGACCAAAGGGAATTGCATACATATCTGAATACGATATAAGTGACTTCGAGAAATTCAAGGCTGACCTGATGAAGATTCTTCCAATCTCTGATGTCGTTCGAGCTACATGGATCAAGTCAAAAAATCATCGATCCACCCCTCTTCTTCTCATCTTCAACAAACCTGAAGTTCCCACCTTTCTGTCTATACCTGGTGAACAAGCATTAACTAAGGTGTACGAATACAAAAACCGCCCTCAACTCTGTAGAGGGTGTTTGACCTACGGACACTCTGAAACTAAATGCAACTCCCCTGTAGTTTGTGCTAAGTGCGACACAGTGGGACACACCATAGATGATTGTGACAGTGGAAATGTTCTGTGTCATCACTGCTCTGGAAATCACATCACTGGGTCAAGAAACTGCGGAGAGTACAGATGGGAGGAAGAAATAATAGCAATCCAACAGCGTCAGGGAATAACCAGAAACCAAGCAAGAGCCTACATTGAACGTCATAATCCAGAATTCAAACGCATGAACTTCAGCTCAGCTGTCATTAATAGACCACCACCCACAGGTACGATAGACATCAACCAAATCAGATCAGAACTACAAACCACTAGAAGAAAAATTCCTAAACCCACGAACCCCATACCAGCACCAAGACAAATTACTACCACTGCTGTTCTACAAAGCCCACGTACAGGAAGACTCTATGAAAAAGATATCCAAATAAATCAAACCCTTTCTGAACCCAATACACCAAACGTATTTGAAGATGACACGACCTCAACCCTTAGAATCTATAATGAAACTACCAATAACCAAACACCAAATTCACCAATACCAAAAGATACTATAGAAGACAGAGATAACTATGAAAAACAGCTTGAACAATCAAAACGAGCAAAACCTTCAAAAAAAAATACAAGGACAAATGCAGAAGTGAAGAGAGGGGAAGTCACAGATCATATAACAGATCCCGCTCTCGCTCCCGTAGCAGTCGCAGACGCCATAGACGATAATTCAAATACCAAATGCATCCTACAATGGAATGTCCGTGGAGTTACCACAGCCAAACCTGACTTACTCAAACTCTTGGAAACATTCACCCCAACTGCAATAGCACTACAAGAAACCTTCCTTGGAAACAATTTCATGATCAAGATCCCAGGCTATAACGGAATCTGCAAGCAGGGTCACTTCAACCAGAGATTTCATGGTGGAGTGGCTTTGTACACGCACTCTTCCTGCCCGACTGAAAAACTCGCAATAGAAACCAATCTCCAAGTAATAGCTGCAAGAGTTCAAATACATAACTCATTATTCTTATCCATAGCTTCACTATATCTTCCTTGTCGCACCCAAATCACCTACGATGAAATAGCAGATTTAATAAAGCAATTGCCGCCACCCTTCCTCCTACTAGGGGACTTCAATAGCCACAACATTCTATGGGGAATCCGCCAAACTGATAGTAGAGGGAAAATAATCGAAAAAATATTAAAAAATCTGCATCTAGCTTGCCTTAACAACGGCTCACCAACTCACGAATCAGGAACAGCCATAGACCTCTCCATAGCTACACCAGCACTTGCCCCCGATCTACAATGGTCAATAATACCTACAGTTCTCTGCAGTGACCACCATCCCATAATAATCAACATCCAATCTCAACAAATGCAACGAGAACCAATAGTAACCAAAATGAATTATAAGAAAGCAAACTGGGACATGTACAATACAGATGATATTTGGAAAAACCTTAATAGTGAACGGGACTTCAGTACTCCAAGTAGCCTAATAGACTACTTTTATAAACTACTGTATGCTGCTGCCGACAACCACATCCCTACGTACACCCCAAAAGCATTCTTTCCTCGAACCTTCTGGAATGAGGAATGCAAGAGGATGTGGAAGGAACGAGAAAGACTCTATAGAAAATACAAACGAACCCAGACCCCATTAGACAAGATACACTGGAAACACCAACGTGCAATAACCAAGCAATACTTCAAACAGTGCCAAAAACAAGATATGCAGAAATACCTCGAAGACATGAAACACTCTGTACCAATATCACAAATCTATCGCAAGCTAAGACAACTACGAGGACGCCCTCCAAAATCCCTAACTCCCTTAAATGTCCAACACTCCAAAATATCTACCTCAGTAGGCATAGCAAACGCCCTAGCAAATTCATTTGCAGCCAACTCAAGCTACCAAAACTGTTCACCATCATTCAATAGAATTAAACAAATCGCAGAATCATAAACCATTGATTTCAGCTCAAATGAATCCTTACCCTATAACCAACCATTCACCATAATAGAACTGAAGACAGCACTTTCGTCTGCCAAGAACACTACCCCCGGCCCAGACAAAATTCACTACCTAATGATAAAACATCTACCAGAAAATGCTCAGAAACTGCTACTATCAATATACAACAAACTCTGGTCTGAAAGCTACTATCCACATCAGTGGAATACAGCCATCATAATTCCTATCCCAAAACCCGGCAAAGATCCCTCAAACCCAACCAATTATAGACCCATTGCACTCACTAGCTGCCTCGGTAAGGTATTCGAGAAAATGATAAATAGGAGACTGACTGAATATCTGGAAAACAATAAACTGCTAACCCCCATCCAATGCGGATTCCGAAAAAACCGCTCAACCATTGACCACCTCATCAGATTGGACACATACATCAGGAAAGCTTTCACAGAGAACAAAGTAACTGTAGGGGTTTTCTTCGATTTGGCGAAAGCATACGACACCACTTGGCGACACGGTATTATATGAGATATGCACAAAATGAATCTCAAAGGCAAACTCCCAGAATACATAGTAAAATTCCTTGGAGAACGCAAATTCAGAGTGTGTGTCAGCAATTCTCTATCTGAAGAACATGTACAGGAAGCTGGTGTATCCCAAGGGAGTATCCTCTCTGTCACTCTTTTTGCCATTAAAATAAATTCCCTCGCTTCAGTCATCCCTCAAAAAATCCACAAGTCTCTTTTTGTTGACGACGTATAAATAGCTTTCTCCGGATACAACATGCATCAAGTCTTAACCACACTCCAACCTGTTATTAACAAAATCGCAAACTGGGCCGACAAGAACGGCTTCACCTTTTCTCCCAGCAAAACCAACTGCATAACCTTCCACAAAAAACCTGACTTCCCCCAAACCCCAACCCTAACAATGAATGGAGCTCAACTCAGTGTTGAGAGGTGTGTGAGATTTCTTGGACTGAGCTGGGACTCGCAGCTTAATTGGAATGCCCACATCAACAAATTAATAGCCTCATGCAACTCTTCTCTCAATCTACTTAAAACACTATCCTCCCGCAACTGGGGAGCGGATCACCACATAATGCTCCAAACCTATAGACTTATTATTCGACCAAAAATAGACTATGGCTGTTTGATTTATGGATCTGCCCCAGAAGTATCTTTAAAAAAACTAGACTCTATTCATAACGAAGCCCTACGCATATGTTCTGGTGCATTCAAATCATCACCAATAGAAAGCCTATACGTTCTGATGAACGAGCCCTCCCTCAACGATAGGAGAAAAGACCTCATGTGCAGAAAATACTACCAAACAAAATGTTACCTACTCAACCCAGTATATAGTGTGACGTTATCTGTTTTTCCTTATAACGTTTCACTCTATGGGTTACGTGTGATAGAATCTTACTCTGTTTACTATTTTCAGATTCCTTTCTCTTAATATATCTCTTTCTACTAAATACTCATGGTACCATGCCCTAGAACCACCTTGCCAATATGGTTCCGACCTCAGGCCTCTGGTCCAAGCTTAACTGTATTTAGGGTAATAAATTAATGTAATTAACACTTTAAAGAGAATATATTCGTTAGTCAAGCAATGGTAATTACACAGTGTATCTTCACTAGAACGCTCACAAGTAAATGTCTCAATAACTAAGACTGGAGATAGGTGTGTATCTCGTGCGAACCGATCGGTAACTAATTTGAGTGTTACTTTACTCACAGTCATATAGGTTCGTGATAGCAGTAATGCATACACAATTGCTGTGTTTGCATCACTACATCGCTCCCCCCTTCCGAAAATTTCAAAGTTACAATTCACGTTTTTCCAAAACTGCCAGCTGGTTTGTCTACCCATTGTTACTCTATATTTAACAATGTTCAGACGCTGACGTTGTTAGTGGAAACATGTGTTTTGGATCTCTTGAAATTTCTCGAACCGGCAATAAATACATTATTTGAAAATTGAAAAATATGAGTTTTAATTCGTTCTAGAAATATGTCATACTAATGTGCATTCACCAAACTTTCTTAAATTTTTTATCTTACCTATACAATCTTAATTTTGCTTTAACAATATTTTTATTTATTCCTAAAATAATCTAAGTTATTCCTACCTAATATGTCTCAGTTCAAAATGTAACAACTTTTTCATTTTATAAATGTAACAACTTGCCTAATCTATTTGAGATCTCACCTCTCCCCTCCTAATATTTAGAATATTATTCTAAATATTATCAGAGACCTTTGATCACTCCAATACATTACACAAGTTTGTTACTGCATTTACATTTAAAAACAAAATTTTATAATCCAAAAGAAAAATTTTCATTTATAAAAATATATTTTATTTAACTTAGTTATGTTTTATTTTAATAAAATTCCTTCTTTATTGATAAAAGTAATTATTCATTTTAATTTATCATATGTTATGATATCGTATTTTATGAATTTTTAATTAATTTATATTCTTATTTGAATTTATATGAATTTTGATCATCTTTATCAAATTTTGAGACAGTCTTAATCCTTAAAATTAAACATTAAAATTAACACCGAAAAAAAAATTAAAATTAAAATTAAATTCAATTGAAAAACGATTATTGATAATTTTCACTTAAAATTACCCAAACTTAAAATTAAAAAAAAAAACTTAAAATAATGGTCAAATTTAGTTTGAAATTTTTTTTCTTAAATGCTGCTAGATCTTGTTTTGTTAATTTTGCTTTTTGTTTTTTGTTTTTTATGAGGCATTACCATAAAGTTTGTCGCCTGAATGTTTATAGCCTGATCGTTAAATATATTTACTGTTCCAATTAGTTTCCCTGTTCTGAAGGGGTCCCTCTTTTGATTTGGTTAAACGCTTCTGTCGCCATTTTAGACCTCAGACTCCGCATTTCATACATTCTCATGTCCTCATCGGACTTCATCTTTCTGGATTGATTGTATCCACACACCATAATTATCACAACCAACAGTGTTAGGATTAACACCAAAATGTCGCTAAACAAATCCGGTATTAGGTCATATTTTGTAGACCCCATGGATTTAATAGCTTGCTCTAAATGAGCCTTGTTCATTGAAGTCGACTTCTGGATCAACTCCACCACCGAGTTCAGGTCAAAGTTACTTTGAGTCTGTCCCATTGCGTCAGCTGTTCCTTCTCACGACCTTGATTTATAGTTCAGTGTGTCAACCAGCTGTGAGTGGCTGAGAGTCAGTCACTGGCTGTATATGGCTGAGGGTCTGTCGGCTGTTGTTCCTCGCTGCCTCAAGTTCACTGAAATCAAAACGACACGGTTAGATCATGGCCCCTGGTTTTTTTTTTTAGTTATTTTATCAGATTTCAGTCTCATTTTGAATTAATCATTTTTGATTTTAAGTTATTTCAGTATTTCATCCTAATTTTGAATATATATATATATATATATATATTTTTTTTTTCTTCAAATTTTCATTCTGATTTCAAACAATTTTACTACTACAGTTACAAAGTATAATTCATCTTATTCGTTACACCAACATTTAAACACAAAATTTAAAATTAACATGCATACAAAAAAAAATTAATCCTCTTAAAATTATTATATGAAATTTTATATTAATAAAATTCATAATTCATCCCATCAACTTAAATTAAATACATACAATTACTTTACATGTACAATAATTCTCTTACTGAGCAAATGAAATATTGTATCATGAACAATGATCTACAAGGTGTGTTTGTTTGACTTGCGTAAGCAAAAAAATGTAAACATTTCTCTGAATCTTTGCATGTAACCGTGTTATATGTCACGTGTTCCTGTACTACATGTTACATGTTACCTCATGTTACTTTCGTGTTATGTGTTCCTTTTTTGGGCTACCTATTTGATGTTTATATTCAAATTGCTTATAATTTGATTTCCTGTTTAATGATGTTAATGAAATTATTTAATTAATTGGTTGTGAATTTTTCCAACTTAGTTAGGTAATTTATGTTACTTGTTATCGTTTGATGTCCTATTTTAATTATAGCTTTGTTTTTTTTTTCACTTGTAATACTGTACCTGGTCCTATCCAATTTAATTGTAATTTATGTGTTTTTTGATGATTTCTAATTAATACTCGATCACCTATCTGTATAATTTTGTCTTTTCGTGTCTTATTGTGGTAAATTATGCGTTTGTTTGATTGATTAATTATGTTAGCTCTAATCTGATCTTGAATAAATATAGCTTGTCTGGCCTTAACTTTGACTATTGATTCTGATGTATCTAAATTGTAAATGTTATCCAAATTTTCTGCTTGAATATTTGGTGATGTGTCCCGACCAAAAAGAGCGAATGAAGGTGTATCCTTCAAGGACAAATTTAATTGATTGTTGATTGTGTTTTGGACAATATCGAGAAACATGTCCCAATTATTGTGATTTACTGTAGCTACATAGAATCTTAATAATTTGTTAATTCTTTGGTTATTACGTTCACAAATTCCATTGTAATATGCTGAATATGGAAGTACCTCACATTTATATATCTGATGTATTTCACTGAAAGTTCTAATTGCGTTAGACTTAAATTCTTTCGCACAATCTGACATTAACGTTTTGGGATATCCACAACGACTAAATGTTTTACTTAGACAATCAATTACTGTGTTAGTTGATTTGTCAGCTACTGCGTGTAATTCGTTATATCTTGTCAACATACATGTTATTGATAAAATGTATTTGTTGTTCGTGTCAGTTGTAATAAAAGGTCCTATAAAGTCAAATGAAACTGTTTCAAATGGTGTATTAGATACTGGGGCAGACATTAATTTAATTGGTGTATCTAGACTTCCTTTAAGGATTTTGCAAACGTCACATCTTTTAATAAAAGATTCTATGACCGATCTTTCTTGAAAATGATAATATTTTAGTCGAAATTTAAATAGCGTATGAGCTAAACCACAATGAGTGTTAAAATGTATTGAATTAATTACTAAATTGATCATTTCATTTGGTATAACATAATTAACAATACTGACTGCCCTAGTATCTATTTTCCGATGTCGATATAATATTCCGTCTAATATGAAAAACTCAGCTATGTTCCTAGATGTTCCTATTTGTTTTTTATTTAATATGTCCATTATTTCCTTACAAGCAAAGTCGTTTGACTGTGCAGTCTTTAGTCTGTTTAAAGTTCATGTTATGTCTTCGTGTTTAGGTATGTAATTCAGAAATGGTTTTTCTTTGTTGATTTTATACAATTTAGATGGATCTGATTCTTGTTCGTTTTCTGAGTCTGTTTCTGATTCACTGTCATTGTTGTTAATAATTTGTGGTACATTTAGCTTAGCCCTCGATCTTGTGATTGCTATAAAACTTTCAATTGAGCTAAAACTTTCATTATATGGTGTTAAAAGTTCACATTCATTTATTGTTTCTTCCGTTAAAGGAGTTAATCTACTAAGAGTATCTGCTACCACATTGCGTTTACCCTCAAAATATTTGATGGTGCAGTCATATGTGCTTGCCTCAATGGCCCACCTGGCTAACGCCGAGTCTAATGGAAGTTTATTACCAAAAAATGCGCATAAGGGTTTGTGATCAGTTAAAATGGTTATAGGATACCCTAGACATAGATATTGAAATTCCTTTAAAGCTAGATGTATTGCAAGGAACTCTTGCTTAGTCGTGGTGTACCTTTTCTGAGTAGAATTTAATGATTTAGTGAAGTATGCTATGGGTCTTAATGTTTTGCTTTTGGTCGAATCTGGTTGTAGCAGTGCTGCGCCAACTCCGATATTTGAGCTGTCAGTAAATAAATAAAATGGTCTGGAATAATTTGGATGAGCTAAAACCGTATCTGATGTCAAAATATTTTTGAGACTAGTGAAGCTAGCCTCACATTCGTCAGTCCAGTCAAATTTAGTGTCCTTCCTTAATAGTCTATATAATGGGTCGGCTTTCTGACTAAATTTAGGTACGAACTTACGAAAATAATTCGCAAGCCCTAAAAACCGCTGAAGTTGTTTTACATCTGTTGGTCTAGATGCTTCTCTAAGTTTTTCGTTTTGGATACATCGGATGCCCTCAGTAGTGACTCGATGTCCAAGAAAATTGATTTCGTGTTTAAAGAATTCACACTTCTCTAATTTTAATCTCAAATGAGCGTCACGTAAACTCATTAGCACTTGGCCAATATCATTTAAATGTTGTTCATATGATCGACTAAAAATTAGGATGTCATCAATAAATACGAAACATAGTTTCCCTAATACTTTATTTAACGCTTTTGTCATAATTGCTTGAAATACTTTTGGACTATTGACATACCCGAAGAGTAACCTTCGGAACTGCCACTTTTTACCATTTACCGCAAATGCTGTAAGTTTTTTAGATTCTTCGGAGAGTTCCACCTGGTGAAATGCGCTCCTTAGATCTAAACTAGAAAATATCTTAGACCCACCTAATGATCCTAACATATCATCTACTCTAGGTAAAGGAAATCCTTGTATATGGACACACTTATTTAATGATCTGAAATCTATTACGGGTCGTATTTCCCCATTCTTTTTATGAACCACTATTACCGGGAAGTTATACTCGGACATTGAAGGTTCTATTGTTCCTTCCTGTAACATTGATTTATTAACTTCTTCAAGTTGTTCTTGAAATTTATGTGGTATTCTATACGGTATTTTGTTGATAACTATATTAGGGTCTTTCGGTTTAATTGTGTGTGTGCATATACTAGTAGTCCCAATTGGTTCGTCATTAATAGTTATTACGTCTCTAAAGTTATTTAATAACTGCGTCATTTTGTCTTCATACTCTGACATTCCACATGATATGTCAGCATTAACTAACCTTCTCAGTGCTGATGGCACTGTCTGAGAATTGTTTTCTTCATCAGCACTTACTGTGATATCACGGCTTCTATCAGCACTTCCGTCACGTGATATTTTACACTTTATCTCTCGGTTGCCATGCACTGCAACTAATGGCTCTCCATTAATTCCAACTGCATGTACCTTTAACTTTTCATAAATTAAATCAGGGGTAACGTTTCGTTCAAATGGCTTTGTTTTTTCGTCACTCAACACGTTTCCTAATCTAGATTTATGAGTCCTATTATTTAAACACTCCGATATAGTCGCTATATTGACTTCGACTTGCTTTTCGTATGTCTGGAGTTTACCGATTATCATATTGTCCTTTAATATGATATCACTATCAGTCGGATTCATTACGAAAACTGGGCATATTGACACTTGATCCCCTTCTTTTTTAATGTCTTTGATTTTTATTAGTGTTTCGGCTACCACTAAACCCGAACTGAAACTTCTTTTAGCTACAATATAACTTCCTGCTTCGTTGTTTTTAACAAAACCATACAATATTTGTACGGTATTTGCCTCAACGACTTGGCTACTTATATGAACATTTCCGTTCTTCTCGCGTATTTTCTCGCGTATCTTTTTCCTAGACTTCGTTTTTATCTCGGATTTCATAACCTCTGTTTGCCCTTTCTGTTGAGGTTTAACGCTTAGCTTCGCAATGCTACTGCGGCTGTTTGTTCGTTCGTTTATTTGTCTTATCAACGTTCTTCGTTTTGACCTATTAGAAATAAGAACTAACTCTGCTATTAAACAATCCGTACTTAATAGTTCTTTAGTAGCTATTTTACGTTTTTCCATAAACGGAATTTTTTCTTCACCTAATTTCAATATATTCTTATCAAAATCAATTTGCGCGTTCGTTAACACGTCCCTTCCTAATATTACGTCATAGGGTAGACTGTTGTTATCGATTAGTAAAGCGTTTACTCTTTGCTTATTTGACTTTGACACTAATTCAAAATTTATTTCACCTTTTACTTCGGAACGTCCGTTTATGCCTTTAATAGTTACGTCCGATTTCATTATGTCCTCGTGACTCGCCTTGTAATTAAAATTACGACTGTTTTCAATCGTTCTCTCACTTCCTGAATCTATTAAAGCTTCCCAATCAAATTCTTTACTATGTAAAATTATCGTTGGCTTAGAAGTCCCTTTTATCGTATAATGACAGTCCGTCAATCCGCTTAATTCATCCTTATTTTTTACTAATTGAACTGTTATATACGTTTCGCTCGTTATTTTATCCTCAACGCTTAACTCTTCTTCTTTTAATAAATCGAACTTATTTTTACATTCGCAATGATTTTTTGCATTGAGTGACGAATTAATTTCACCATTGAATTTAACGTACATCGGATCCAATTTATTCATGTTCAATTCACATGCGTGTACGGAGTTACCGACCGTTTTCACATGTTTAGTTAAATTAACCCTACCTTGTTTTTTACTTGTGTACGTATTTACATTTGTTTTCGAAAATCCTTGCTCTGTCCTCGATTAAAAGGTTGTTGAGCACGGCATTCTCTTCCTATATGTCCTAGTTTATTGCAACGGTAGCACTTAATTGTATCACTATTACTGTGGGGGGTAGGGGTAGGGGTGTTGGTATTAGTGTTTTGTACATATGTTCTGCCTGTGTGATTGTATTTGAATCTGCTTCTGCGTGCATACCTACCTGCTGTTCCTCTGTTTCTTGCATCATATGCGTAATATGCTTCTGTTTCTTCCTGCATATCCTCGTGATAATTACCTTGATTCTCACCATCAGTTTTTTCTATCAAAAAAGTTTCTGTGTCATTGAAATTCTTCTTTGGTATTAGGATTTTTTTGTCATGTGGCAAAGATCTTATTTTCTTTGTTGTAGCGGACAGTAAATTAGCTGTTGTCTTGAAAGGACCTTCAATGACTCCTTTGATGATATTGGGGTTGATCTGTGGACCCAATATTGTTAAATACATTGATGTATTCATAAGATCTTTTGCGTGCTTTTTTAATCTGCGTGTGAATGATGCATCGCTTTCAGTTGCCGTCCTTACTGGAAATTGGGCGTTCATTGTGGCGTCATTTAAGATGTACTCTGTGACCTCGCCAATTTTTTCCAATGTACTTAATATATCACTGGCAGCTGTAGTTTCATCTTTCAATTTATTAGTGTATAATTCATGACACACACTGTAGATATCCTTGCTGTCTTTCTGCACATATATATCTTCTAGTACCGTGCATATTTCTTGGTATGTGCTATCTTTAAATGTTTTACCGTTAACAACGTTATTAACTGTAATTTGAAAATCTCCTAGCTTGCAGTCAGCGCTTCTGAAAAGTATCTTCTTCTTCTCTGCGTCGTCCTTGTCTCCTAAACTGGATATATGATTATTTAATAGACTTAGATGTTGTTTAAAAGTGTTCTTTTCCTCGAAAGCTGGATCTTCTGGCCTCCTTCTTCCTCTGAATATCGGCAACGAATCAGAATTAATTATTGTCGTACTCCTGCTTTTAATTATCTCTTGGAGTTGAGCTTGTGTCAATTCAACCGACATTGTTTCTGTGTTTGTTTGTTTCTCTTTCCTATTTATGTTCTGTTGTGTTTCTTTAGGGGGTGTAATGTTCTGTTTACTTTTCCTTATTCTTGGTTTTGTCTTTCTTCCAGATCTAAGTTCTACAGATTCAGAATTTATCGCTTCGTCTTCCGAAGTTGGCATGTGTTCACATTCCTAATTAAATGTTAGTGTGTACTTAAACAAGTGTAATGCGCGTGTAATCACAAATTACGAAAGAAAAAAAATAATATCCTAAAAAATAATCATTCAAATATAAAAATAATCATTCAAATATAGAGCAATATTTGTTAAATCAATAATATTATAAAATAAAATATTTATACCTGTCAATTATAAAAAACACTCAGCAATATTACAAAGCTGAAAGATATGCATGCACTTTATACATCCTATAATTATAACTGCTGCAATAATGATTAATTAATTTCTTCTTGACTGACCTTCTGCTTATTGCTTATTCACACAACACAAACTCTTGATTAAACAGAACAGATTAATTCACCACTGGACTCAGCTCTAATAAAAAAATAAGAACCTTCTTTGATCGCTTCAAATATGAGACTGAAAGAAAAAGGATGACATTACGCTATCGTAAGTTATACTCAACTTCCGGTTCCATGTACAGTGGGCCCTGCTTATCAGGTTTTGTCGTTGATTTTTGCTCTGATGTTAACTGTTATGACGTTAACTGTTAACTGAATGTTCACTGAACGTTGTGCACTGAATGTTAACTGAATGTACACTGAACGTTGTACACTGAATGTTCACTGAACGTTGTACACTGAATGTTGAATGTTCACTGAATGTAGCAGTTTGAATAAATACTTTTCAGATGTATTATTTAAACAAATTAGACTCTCAATTTCTGGTTGATTTACGGCTTTTTTGCATGTTGTTTATAATCGAATGTTTTTCATCACCATTCGCCAACGTGCAATCCTTTACCCATTAGTGTCGCTTCCTCCCTCCGTGCTTTCCAAAATTTTCCAGTATTTTCCAGAATTTCCAGAATTTTTTTTTTCAGACTGGTTAGTCTCACTGATTGTCTCTGCTCACTTTCAAATTTCAAATTAGGCCATCTGTACTCTCCTTATCCTTCCGATAATTTTCGAGATGCCGTTTGCTTGATCTTGAGTTGAATAATCTTTATACTTTATCACAAAAACTGAACACCTTAATTGAATCGTACCGTCATATAGGGTCGCAAAACCCGGTCTTGCTGTAATCAAATACTCTCCAATCAGATGGTTAACTTAGTTTTTGGTAAACTACAAAGCTTTCAATCTTTTACTTTAGTAATTGAATTTCCGTACATTAAATTCGAATTACTTAATCACGCACCATACGGCCACCAATGTGACGTTATCTGTTTTTCCTTATAACGTTTCACTCTATGGGTTACGTGTGATAGAATCTTACTCTGTTTACTATTTTCAGATTCCTTTCTCTTAATATATCTCTTTCTACTAAATACTCATGGTACCATGCCCTAGAACCACCTTGCCAATATGGTTCCGACCTCAGGCCTCTGGTCCAAGCTTAACTGTATTTAGGGTAATAAATTAATGTAATTAACACTTTAAAGAGAATATATTCGTTAGTCAAGCAATAGTAATTACACAGTGTATCTTCACTAGAACGCTCACAAGTAAATGTCTCAATAACTAAGACTGGAGATAAGGTGTGTATCTCGTGCGAGCCGATCGGTAACTAATTTTAGTGTTACTTTACTCACAGTCATATAGGTTCATGATAGCAGTAATGCATACACAATTGCTGTGTTTGCATCACTACTAAAATAAATTCACTATTAAAATAAATTCCCTCGCTTCAGTCATCTCTCAGAAAATCCACAAGTCTCTTTTTGTTGACGACGTCAAATAGCTTTCTCCGGATACAACATGCATCAAGTCTTAACCACACTCCAACCTGTTATTAACAAAATCGCAAACTGGGCCGACAAGAACGGCTTCACCTTTTCTCCCAGCAAAACCAACTGCATAACCTTCCACAAAAAACCTGACTTCCCCCAAACCCCAACCCTAACAATGAATGGAGCTCAACTCAGTGTTGAGAGGTGTGTGAGATTCCTTGGACTGAGCTGGGACTCGCAGCTTAATTGGAATGCCCACATCAACAAATTAATAGCCTCATGCAACTCTTCTCTCAATCTACTTAAAACACTATCCTCCCGCAACTGGGGAGCGGATCACCACATAATGCTCCAAACCTATAGACTTATTATTCGACCAAAAATAGACTATGGCTGTTTGATTTATGGATCTGCCCCAGAAGTATCTTTAAAAAAACTAGACTCTATTCATAACGAAGCCCTACGCATATGTTCTGGCGCATTCAAATCATCACCAATAGAAAGCCTGTACGTTCTGATGAACGAGCCCTCCCTCAACGATAGGAGAAAAGACCTCATGTGCAGAAAATACTACCAAACAAAATGTTACCTACTCAACCCAGTATATAGCAGCATCATCAACCCTAACCTCCTCATGCATTTCACCAACAATCACCTGTCACAGAAACCATTGATACAACGAATTCACGAAACCCTGTCAGACCTGAACATTGCAACCCAACCTGTCTTACCATACAAGACTCCAGCCCTCTTCTCATGGTGTCTACATAGACCAGCTGTAGACCTAGAACTTGCAACACCACTAGTCAAGACTATCCCTAACTTTTACCCCCATTTCCTTGACCATATAAGAACCAACTATCCGAATCATGTTCACATCTATACAGATGGGTCTAAGGATGATCGTGGTGTTGGGGCTGCATCCGTGTATGGCCCAAAAACCTCATCCCAAACCCTCCCAAGAATAGCATCAGTTTACACAGCAGAACTCAAAGCACTACAAATAGCCTGTACCCTCATAGAAGAAGACGACAAAGACCACCTCTCCACTCAATATCTCATATGCACAGACTCACTTGGAGCAGCAGAAGGACTGCTCACAATGGACCCAAAAAACCATTTGATGCACAGACTCCAGAACGATTTTCATAAACTCCTAACCCAATCATACAACATTTCTGTCCTATGGATCCCGGGTCACAGTGGGATTCCAGGAAACATCCTGGTTGACCAAGCTGCCAGAACAGCAACCTCAAATATTCCCCAATTTATCACCTGCCCCTTCACGGACTGGAACCCTCAAATAAAACAATCGATCACAGAAAAAAGGTCCGTAAGATTTAATAACCGCCAATCACACCTAAAGAAAATAAAAAACAAGCCATCAAAGTGGAAAAAGCACAAACTGTCGAGACAGCAAGGTGTAGCTCTCAATAGATTGAGGCTGGGACACACAAATGCCACTCACAACCATCTAATGGACAATGATGTTGATGCGCCTTACACAGTGTGCCAGTAGTGCAATGATGCCATCGCCACTGTGGGGCATATCCTCATCCACTGCCCTGGTCTCACTGACCAAAGAAATGCTCTCAAAAATGACATTGAAAAAGAAGAACTTACACTGGACAATTTGCTCAATGATGATGCAAACCTGGAAGCTCTCTTCCAGTTCCTCAGAACAAGTAACTTCTATCAATGCATTTAGTGTATGTATCGAGGTACATAATTGAGGAACTGCCAATCGCTCTCTTTTAAATATTATTCTTTAGTGTACTTTTTGTTCCGAATACCAAAAATTTTATTTGGTAAATGACTAAGATTTAGTAACTTTGTTTAGTTCCCTTTTTGGTTAAATTTAAATTTTAAATTTTTGCCGCTATAATGGGGTCACCTGAAGCGGCAGGTGTACTAATATGTGTTGTTGTTGATGCATAAGAAGACTGAGTGTGTAGGTCTCTTATCCATGGGTAAGCAGACTGACTGTGTAGTTCTATTATTTCTGTGTAAGCAGACTGACTGTGTAGGTCTCTTATCCATGGGTAAGCAGACTGACTGTGTAGGTCTATTATTTCTGTGTAAGCAGACTGACTGTGTAGGTCTCTTATCCATGGGTAAGCAGACTGACTGTGTAGGTCTATTATTTCTGTGTAAGCAGACTGACTGTGTAGGTCTCTTATCCATGGGTAAGCAGACTGACTGTGTAGTGTGTAGATCTCTTATCCATGGATAAGCAGACTGACTGTGTACTGTGTAGGTCTCTTATCCATGGGTAAGCAGACTGACTGTGTAGGTCTCTTATCCATGGGTAAGCAGACTGACTGTGTAGGTCTCTCATTCCATGGGTAAGCAGAATGACTGTGTAGGTCTCTCATTCCATGGGCAAGCAGAATAACTGTGTAGGTCTCTTATCCATGGATGCCGATATTGGTCAGCGATCATTAGATTATACAGTGAAACTCATGAGTAGGGATGTGACAATATGCAGCATGAAATATACATAATTTTTGACGCGATATGCAGCATATTATATGCCTATTTCTGCATATAATATGCAAAAAGTCAATGTGCATATATGCTGAACCAAAATGCATATTGGAAATATGCATTTTATATGCCAGAAATTATTCAATGTAATGTGCATATTGCATGCCCACAGTTAATTACGGAATTAATTAATTAAACCTAGCTATGTTTTGAATGTAATTGTACTTTGGTGGTTTGAATGGAACTTACAATAAATCGAAGGTGTAATCTCAAGTTTTTATTTTTACTGTGAAATGTTTAACGTTAGAAAACAAATATAACAAAGCTGTTTCAAATTCAGACTTTTTTAATAGTAAGTCAATTTCAAATATACACATTCAATTTCAAACAGTGGAATTGGACTTAATTGTTAAATGGTATTTCAGATTTCCAACTGTGAATCTCCTTCTATTATCTGCTAATGTATTTTTTTACTGGGAAAACACCCGTTCTACATCACAAGAAACAAAAGGAGAAAATGTTTCCTTCAGCCAAATATAGTCTTCTAAAGTTCTAAACTATCCAACATTCAAATATCACATTCCGTTCATTACTTTAGTCATGACTCGAATATCATAAATCATCTTGTTAGACCAGCGGTCCCTTTAAACTTAAAGTATCCCCAGCTATAAGCAGCGACACTAAGCTATTAAATGGTAAGTTTAAACTGTTTCGTGTTTAATCATTTAAATAAATTATATGCACATAAACGTGCTATAAGTTTTGATATTTTTTTAGTAGTAAAAAGTAAAGCTTGATAAAATTTACTTGTGTCCACAGTCAAAATCGTTTTCTATGCAGGGGTCCAGAAGAAAACGGCATAGGTTAGACATTTACATGTTTAAAATTGACCAAGAAGTGCATATTTCGCGGTTAGCATATATGCACACGTGCATATTATATGCTCTTGAAATATATGCAGAGGACTGCATATATGCAATATGCACAATGTCACATCCCTACTCATGAGTTATGAAGTATTGGTTCCTTCATAACTCAGTCACTTCATATCTTAGGTTCACTAGATAGTTTTCTATTATTAGATATTTGGAGAAAACTATGGTCTTTGAGGGATGACTTACTAACTGTGGTCTTACTAACCACCTTACTAACTGTGGTCTTTGATGGATACCTAAGACAAAATTCTTGACGCATATAGTTTTCTAAAATTTAAAAATATAAAAATTTTCATAACTTGGGTGTACATTTCATAACTGAGGTTCTTCATAACCCGAGTACTTCATAACTCTGGAGTTTTACTGTCCCTTTGATTATCAGAATATGACAATACTTTTAGTTGGTCAGCGGTCAAGGAATTGTTTCTAAGAAATTTCGGTCTTGGTAAATTCGGTGTCAATTATTAAAGAACAATAATAGAAAAAGTTTAAATTATGAGAACTAAAATGTGTACAGGTAAAGCTCTTACAACGGACGGTCTTTAAGCGTACAACCCCCTACAAAGGACGTACAAAAATAGTTTGTTCTAACGGACTGCCGCTACAACGACCTCTTTAAATAATATTGTTTAAATTTCCTATCCATCTACCAAGTATCTATAGCTACAAACATTTATTATATTCAAAGGTATTGCAATTTACAAAATTACAATCAACACTTTAATGTATTGTTTTCAGTTTTTAAAATATTCTATAGGAAATAAAATGAGAAGTGTAACTATTCTATATTTTAGAACAGTTTTGTACATTTATATAAGTAATTAAGTTATATAAATATCAAAAGGTTTTCAGTCAAATTTTCTTTTATTAATAATCTGGGATTGTTTTCTTTCATTGGCGTTTCTTTGAAATGCTGTTAAAGATAACTTACAAAGTTTAAATCCCCAACTAAACTAAATAATATATCGTTACAACGAACGCTTTTCCGGTACATCTACTGGGCGTTCTAAGAGCTTTATTTGTAGTACATATATTTATTAAAAGCTGATAACAATAATTTAACTAATTTTTGACATGTTTTCACACATATTTTACATGAGAAAATTCAGTTTCGTCACAGTGTACTAATATTCGGTCTCATGTATGAATAAAACTTATGAATTAGATGTTTCGGGGGGCGTGTGAAGTATCTAGAACAGCAAACTAGTGGATACAGCAAAATACATAACGGTCATTTATGTTGAGATGTCATTTATAATTCCGATACCGAAATTTCAAGACCAAATATTCCGAGACCGATATTTCCGGCCACCCAGGAGATTACCTTGTGCCTGTTTTTTTTCAATTTTGAAGTTTCTTTTGAACCAGAGAAGATGGCGTAAAGAGGCCCGATATAAAACTTTTGCGGCTTTGCGCTTAATTTCTTTCTGGTTCACTTCATTTTCTGATTAAATTATTACTATCCACGTAATAATTGAAATTTGAATAATATTTGGGAATCATAGATACCAATACCATATATTTTATTCAAGATTTGAAGCAGTAAAATTTTTTGATCAATGATCTAAATATGTTTTTAGAAACGACTTAAAGATTATTTTCATCACTTTTAGTTAATATCATCAAGTTTGTTATCTATATTTGGTTAATTTCGGGTCCGTAATTTTCATTTGCTCCCATTTTTTGAGAATTCTGTGACAGAGTTGTTCAATGTCTGTATATCCTAAATCTTTTAGTCATAAAATGGCACAAATTTGCGCGCGACGAACGGAACAACATTAAACAAATGTAAACAGTCTGAAACATGTACAGAAAAGACTTGCTTTATTACTAAATCACGATTCATTCTGATAGCCTAATTGTTGTAAGACCGGGGTAAGTCACAAATACTAGGTATATAATTGTTACTTCACAATATTTATTTGATTTTCTATGAGTTATCATGAAAGATAATAAGATATACTTATTTGATTTTCTAGTTATGAGTTACTTATAATGAAACAAAAAAATATATAAATATTATCACAAAATGTTACTAGAATCCTTAGAGACATTACTGAAACAAAACAAAAACTAGTAAGAATATAAAACTATTACCTTTGCCATACAAAATATCACAAATTTAAATGAACCAATTCTTATGGACCAGTCTGTATTTGGTGCACAAAATCCCACTGACTTTTTCAAAAAACTGTAAAAATCCAGGGTCACGCAGGTAAATTGCGGCACACTGACTAACTGCGGCCTCTTACAACAGAAACATCATACATTCAAAACACACGTTAAAACTTAAATTAATAAGTTATAGCATGCACTGCCACTGCACTTCTTCCAGTCTGAAAAGTAGAGCAGGATTTGTGGATTAATCCTGCGCCCAAGTCCTATTTAATTCCTATGTTATTTTCAACTTAATTTGCTGCACCCGAATTCCAATTTCTGTAAAAAAATCCTGGGTCTGAGGATACCTACTTTTCAAACTGGCACTTCTTTTGATAGCTCATAGCTATGCAACATTTTAATGTAATTTCGGTTCAGAATGTTTTAGACTCTTGATAGGGCCGCAATTAAAAATTAAAGGGCCGCAATTTACCTGCGTGACCCCACCAATCTCAGAGACTCAAAGTTTCTGAAAAAATTTGGCTCAAAAATTGCCAGCCTATTAAACATCACTGAAATCGGAAAATACCATAAATACATAAAATACTGACATCAACAGATTGAATTTCCTTGCCAACTTCTAATTTTCTACTCTACATCAAGTCAAGTAAAATAGTATGGCTCATAAACTCTCCACATGTCTCTCCAGCTAAAAAGATGCCAAATTTCTCTTCAAAAGAATCCAATTATAATTAATTCTCCAAAATAACATTAGGTATAGCATATGAGAAAATTAGAGATTTCTTGCCATTTAAAATTGAAGTGCTCAAAATGACTGTCATAAACTTGCCATTAAAATGACAAGTTTGGACTGCTTTATTACCTGTGGAGCAACCATGTTTTCAAGCCAGTCTGCAAAGCGCGTACATGTCGCCAAAGATCTTTGGAAATATTTTTTGAGGAATATATATCCATAAGTATACGGGTATAAAATGCGAATGCCACGTGAGACTTGCAGGAGGTTTCTCGTGTGAATCACATTTCCTTGAGATAACAAAGTTTTCTTTAATTTTTGCAATTTTGTTTACTTCCTATCTCACTCAACAATAGTAATATATTTAATGTAGAAGTGAGCATATTAGTATTTTAGACTAGTTAATGTGAACAGTAGGTACGTGGTCGCCACCTGCGGGTCACATTTATATTATTTGAGTGTGAATTCTAATAGTATTTTCATGGTATAATATTAAAATGCACACTTCAAGATTATAAATCAACACTTGAACTCTATTCAAATGACTAGATTACTCATTTAATACACATGAGAACCGTACGTGGTCGCAACCTGTGGGTCACTCTTATATAATTTGAGTGTGATTAGCCTATTCTAATAGTATTCTCATGGTATAATATTAAAATGCACACTTCAAGATACATAAATCTTTTAGATTTTTGTGATATGAAACTGTTAATATAGTTCACTGTATCCAGTAGTTTGTTGTACTGCACACTTCATGATTGTTTAATGACCTGTCTATGGGGTTCGGGGGGCGGCACGCCTCCCTTTATACGTATTTTTGTTTTTATATCTGAAATAAACGGCAAATGTACCTTTCCAGACCTCCAAACATAACGGTCATAACCTAACCTATCGGAAAATTGATTGCGCTACATCTCAAAAACGAATAGTTTTCACAACAAATGGAATTCCTTAAAAATGTCTTAAAATGGCTTCTTTAAACTACTGTTAATGTCAAATTATCAAGAATTACGATAAAGATAGAAATATTAAAAAAAAAACATGACCCATAGGAGAAACCTCCTGCGAGTCGCACGTGGCGTTCGCATCTTCTTCCCGTATGTTACTCAAAATATCTTTATAAGATGAAGATCTTGGAGACAAATTCCTAATTAATTCCAATGTTAACATGTTATTATCGGAGACATTTTACAGAATTTTGGACATTTTGGATCAAACTGTATTTCATGGTAAATTGCACCGACTTGTCGGTGGAATTTTTCCCCTTCGAAAATAATATTCTTGTCCAGATAATATAGCATGTTTGGGACAATTATTTTGGGCCCTTCAATTGCAAATGGCAAGAAATATCTATTTTTCTCCTATGCTACAATGTTATTTTGTAGAGAATTTATGATAAATTAAGCATTTTGGAGAAATCTGAAGAGTTAATGAGCCTTAAGATTTTTCAAGTTATAGTTAGGACTGGTGCGTGCGTGCCAGTTGCTAGGTCACTGAGCAAACTTTTAAGGGCTAAGTTACTAGGGTTAAGTCTTGAAGGTAATTTTAATCTGATTGGTACAGATTAATAATTCAATGTCTAAGAAATGTGTGGAGTCTGTTCGAGTGAACGAATGTGAACTTGTTGATATTTTTTCATTAAATATATAAATTAGCACCTACCTACGTAGCTATATAATTACAGCTATTTGTCACTTACTATTTACATTAGAAGTAGTTTATATAATATTTCAACTTTTGAAAATTCATTCAGGTTGTGAAGGGATAATAAATAGTAATGTAAATATAATTGTGTTATGCATATAATTTATTATTCAGATTTCACTATTCTATCCCCTGTGATAGAATAGATAGATGTTATACAATTTATTTATTTTTTCCAATATTCCCAATGCAGGTAATCTCACAATGTCCAAGTCAAACACAGTTTCCAAATTATCAGAAGATGATGTCCAGTGTTCAATCTGCCTCTACATTTTGGTTGAGCCTGTGCGCATGCCTTGCAACCACTGCCTCTGCAAAGAATGTCTCCAGGGAGTAGTCAACAGAACATCTCTGCAGTGTCCTGTCTGCAGACGCAGGTGAGGAACCTGCCTTTAGATAATATATTGTTGGTGATGCTAATCTGAGTCAAATGTTTTTAAAGGGTAAGGTAAATAATTTGATGATTCGCCAATGGTATTATTATTCAATAAATATTATTTAACTGTGTTCTAGTGAAGTTGGATTATGCATTGATGCATTTTATATTCAAATAATAGCTAATCTATGGCTTAATTGAGTCTTGAGAATGGCCAGCACTGAAATTAAAGTACATTTCAAGTTAAATTAGTTACATAAATCTATATTCTTGAGCTAGTTATTATCAGATAAAAATCTAATACCTATGACTAGTAATAAATCGAGTTGTATTACTAGCTACAATTTTTCTATAACTGTTATGTGCAACTTGGCCTAGGGAAATGATTTCTCTAATTTTATTAAATTCTAATTTCTTTATAATCATTCAATTTCCTAATTTTTATCACTTCATATTAGAGATTAGACGATACCAAAATTTATACCGATACCATGCCGATACCGATATCTCGGTTATACACCGATACCTAGATTTTCACTGATACCCTTCTGATACAGATACCTAGATTTTTTCTGATGCCGATACCAATACTTCAACTATTTAAATGAGATTAATCATTTTGAAAATTAGGATTACTTATCTATATGAAATCATCATTACATCACTTTAAATTAAAAAAATTCATTGTAATAGATAAATATTAGACAATAAATTATATTATAATTAATTTTAAATACTAGTGGTATTGGCACTTTTTTGCCTATATCAATACCAGATAAAAATGCTGATACCGATACTGAGTATCGATACCAGAAAATTTGCCGATACTACCGATACTGATACTTTGTCCCATCCCTACTTCATATAATATGTAGTGAATCTATGATACTGGAAGTTATTATATGAACTAATTTCATATTGTACATTTATATTATTTCTTATCAGAATTGGAACATTTGTAAGAAAAGCTGAAAAAACTGGCACCCTTGTTGATCACAAATTTTGGGCTGAAATCAAGAAACAGTTTCACGAACAACTAAAAAGCCAGAAAATGAAATCCCAAGGGAATTGCGATAACTTTGTAACTATTGAGCAATTCTGTGAGCCGGGGGAAATTATGAAGGAGTTTCAGCTGCAGAAAATGAAGATGAAGGACCAAAGTGTGGTAAGTTTTTTCTTAAAAATAAATATCAAAAACTGTTTCAAATTGATATTAATAATAGTTTGTGATTTTGATCCTATACTTAATTTGATCACAATTTAATTAATATTAATGCAGCCGTGATAAACATCTCAGTCTAAGTGATAATGATAATATTTATCTAATATAGTCCTAATTAATTTTTTCAGTTGGATCAAGAAGCGTCTGATGAGAAAATGGCTCGAGAGCTGCAGGAAAGTCTCTCGTCTACTTCTACGTCCAGACGCTCTTCCAGTACCCCTCTGGTCTCTTCAGTTTCCAGTCCCTCCACTTCCACCTCTGTCATTCAGGAGACTCCCACATCGAGTCTAATTGTCGAAGATATTCACGAATCGGATGCAAGTATCATCAGTGAAACAGAGAGTGAAGAGGAAGAGACAGACTCTAAGAAATCTTCTCGTAAATTATTCCGAAGCTTGTGCAACACTTCTTCTGAAGAATTGACCAGTGATGATCTTTTGAGTAAAATCAAGAAGAAGAAACTAGGCAAAGAAAATGTGGAAACACCCATTGTCTCTGGAAGACGTAAACAGAAGAAAATGGTAATGAAAAATAAGACTAAACTTTTTCCTGGGTGCACTATGAAGCCAATTATTGATGGAACATCAGCTTTACCCATGGATGACTCTATTATTCAGCCTCCTATCAGTATCGATAACAATGATAGCGAGTCTTGTAAAGAAAAGGACACAAAAGGAACATCAAAATCTAGTAATAAAATGAAAGTTACGGATAAAATGAAGAAAAAATTAAAGGATAAAGAACCGCAAATATCTGAATCCTCCACTGACCTTGAAAATATGAGAAATGAATGTAAAGATAAAGGTGAAAATTCAAAGAAAATTGAGAATGAAGTAGGGAAAAGTGAAGGACTAATTGTTACTGAAGAAAAAACGGTTTCAAATAATGGAGATAAAAACAGAAGGAGAAGTAAAGTGTATGGGAGTAAAATGGCTATGAAAAGATCTCTAGACTCCCAAATTAGAAATGTTTCCAGCAGATTGAATAAAAAGGGCAATAAAGAATCTTCATCAGCAAATCACGGAACGAGATCCCTCGACAACTCCATCATTCCTAAGAGTAATAAAACATCCAAGGAAGCAAATAAGAGAAAAAGGAAGTCAGGTGAATCGTCTACGAATGCCTCTACAGAGGATCTCACTGACGTCTTGAAAGCTATCATGGATGAGGGGGAGATGGATAACGTGAGAAACGGATGTCTATTAATGAAATATTTCTTCTTTTGTTGAGAGAGTTGACGTATCAAAGTTTATGAAATCTGTTTTAAGAGTGTAATATTATAATTTCATCAATTTGTTAATGGTTAGCATTGATTTCATCTCTAGAAAGATCTAGTATTTATTTCTTAAAAATATTTACTGTTTTGTTGCAGGTCTCATCTCTCATTGCGGAGCAAAAGGCCATTGCTGAGAAATTGAAACAAGAATCTGAAGATCAGAAATTAGCCCTCAAGTTAGAGTGGCAGTTTAAAAAGTACAAGGCAAGTTGCTAGTTGATAAATACTAAACACTCCAATAGTTATAAATGTGCTATCATTTATCCAGAGATATATCACTTTCATAAAGAAGTGGCTATCTTAAAATAGAAAATAACTGATAAAATAAAAATAATAGCTAATTGTATCGTTTATATAATATCATAATCTCAAATTAATGTACTTTATTGGTGTTTACTCAGGTTGACAGGACGCAAGGCTCTGGTGAGGAATATGGCCTTAGATCTAGTCGAAGAAATGAACCACGAGAGACAGCTAGTGGGAGTAGATCCCCTGCCTACTGATGCAGTGCAATATATTTACTTTAAAGGTCGTCGATATCTACCTATAACTGTACATTACTTCATGGGAGTAACTTAAGCCTATTTTCGAGATATGTTAGGGTTTCTCTTGTATTATTTATAGTTAGAAAATGTTTCAAAAGAAGGAACTACAAATTATAGCTACTTTTATTAGTGCTTGCATGTGTTATGTAAATTTATGGTTTTATTATATAATTTCAACTGTGTATTGTATTGTCATTTTGTGATCTTATCATGTTTGTTATTTTTAACGCTACCTGCAGTTTTAGAGGATAGCACTAGGGTTAATTTGTACTCTTCAACTACGAGGTCATAGATTTTGTGTTAGGTAGACTCGTAAGCTCCGATTGCCACAACCTCTTCATTTTCCTCTTCAATGATTAGATGAATCAATGGTGCTTGCGTCCCTTTTCGTCACATTCCTTTTTAAGAAACTACTTTCTTGGAGTAGCTCTTCTGCATCCATGAGCGTCGTCAAAGACCATAGTGGTAGGCGATTTTTCTTATATATAACCACCCAATATAGGTTGCCTTTTCAAACATCTGTATATTTTTTACCCGTTTATAGATATAAATGTATATAATAATAAATTGGGATATCAGCAGCTAGTTTTTGAGCTTCAATAATAAATGGAAAGATGTGAACATAATAATTCTAGAGAAACTTCTAGCTAAACTTTCTCAAACAATTTTTGTTCATACTATAACATCATGGAAATCTGCTAAGAAATTTAAGAAAAGTCTTATTATTTTCTCACAAACACAACACAATTGTTTATACATATTTTTTTCGTTATGTTCCTTGTCTCTTTATTGTGTTTTCATACTTGTTTAAGTGAGAAATGACCACAATAACGGGTAAAATCAAACTTTACTACCTGGGTTTAAAATCATTATTGCAGTTAGTCTAGGTAGGCATTCATTTATTAGCTAATAGGTTTTTGTTTTGTACTTTTTTTTTCAGCTTGATTTTGAATCTTCCTTTTGCCTTGCTACATCCATGGGTAAGCATGTAATTGTAGACTGTGTGTGATAGGTCTTATTGGGTAGCTGAGGATTGCATTTCTTGCCATAAATGTGCTAGGTCGATACGGTTACTTGTTCTAGCAAAGCCGTTGACCTAGTTTATGGAGCTTACTTTCACTGTCCTCTCTTCTACGAGGTCTTTTTCTCTTCATGTCTTTAAATCACCTCTTTGTGTACAGGGATATCTGTTATATACATTAATTTAAATATTTTCTAATATATTCTGTGTAATAATAATTAAGTCAAACAGAAACTAATTGTTCTATAATAATCTACAGAACAACCAGAAAGAACCTTTAAAGGTACCCTCCACTCTTATTTCTCTATTTATTAGAACTAAGGTTATTCATTATAAAACTCCAATTCATTTCAATTTTGGTTCTATATTTTTATTATACGTAATTTAATATTTTTTCCGTTCTTCTTCTACCCTCTGAATTTCAAGCAAAGAAAAAGTTCAATTATCCAATAGGCTAAGTAAATCTGACAAATTCATTACTAGGGTTGTGACAATATGTTTTTAGCATAAAAATATAATCTCTAGCATATTTGAAATAAAGCATATTCTTTTTATTAAAAACTTATTCTTATTATTAAAAATATATTATTTTTATTAAAAAGTAATAAAACGTATTCTTTTCAAGAATAAATAGAAAAAATAATAAAAGTATTATATTTCTCAGTTCAGAGATATGCCATATATGCAAAATTTACCTCTATACAACTAACGAATTTATATTTACAAAAAAAAACAATAGAAAGTAGGTATGTAGGAATATTAGAAGACCGTTGCCCCAAATTATTGGAACATACAAGCCGAATTATTAAATATATTAAGGTTAATGCTTGGAAAAACTTCTCAGTTCTATATTGAAAGTTTCATAAATTAATATTAGAAAATGCATTTTTATTTTATCCTAACAACTTTTCAACATTTCTTAGTTTAAATTTAAAATTAACCCGATATTACTGTGACTGAACTTGGTCAGACGATGTACACATTGAATCCATGTGACATGTCCTAAGTTAATAAAACTTATTTAAACTCTTCAAAGATTTCCATTGCACCGAAACATGAGATTAGCATCCAAATGTGAGTTAATTAGATTGTTAATATCCCTTATCATGTTTATAAAGCTAATTACAGCACTTTTAATGAATTGAGCATTAAAAAACATAATAATTATTCAGCATAAAAAGAATATCAAGCATATTTCAGAACATAAAAGAATATATTTCTTGAGAATATAAAGCATATTTCAAAAAGAGTATTGACACAACCCTAGTTATTACAATAGCTAATAAGAGCTGACATGGTCGATATTAATTTCAATATGAATTTATTTTTTAAACAAATCTGTATGTTAATAAAATAAATAACCGGTTTTAACCCTCTTTCATTTCCTGTGTAATTAATTAATTAAAACAGTTGCTAGAGTATGGAAATAGAGAAATCCCATTTAAATCTGAAGTCTAATACAAGTTCTCCAGAAGGAGTCATTATTAGGGTTGAGAAGTTGCATATCGGCAGAGGTGGGCAGCGCTACTTTGAAAAGCAGCGCCGCTGCCGCTACATGCATAATAATGTAGCGGCGCAGCCACTACAGCAGAATGTAGCGCTACCTTCCAAAAAAATATCATATATGCTGTAAAATTGTATTTATTATATTTACGGCCACGTACAGTGTAGAAATTAATTGTTGCTCCCCTGAAAAAAAATTTCCCACGAGGATAGGAACAAATTCCAAATAGTTACGAGACATAACTGTCCTTGATCAAGAGAGAACTCAAGAGGAAACCATTGGAAACTAGTGATGCAGTTTTTAAAAGAGTCTGTGTGGAGAAACTCGCCACTGTAGAATACTGAAACTAATTGCCTCTTTATGTTTCACCTGTTACCAGGCCTCTTTTGAAGGATACACACAAGGTAACTATGGGCGGAGAAGTATCTTAAAACTGATTACTAGGGATGTGACATTGTGCATATTGCATATATTTCAAGAGCATATAATATGCACGTGTGCATATATGCTAACCGAGAAATATGCACTTCTTGGTCAATTTTTGCCGTTTTCTTCTGGATTCCAGCATAGAAAACGATTTTATCTGTGGACACAAGTATATTTTATCAAACTACTTATTCAAATTTAAAAAGTTTTTAGGTGGAATATTGAAACTACAAATGAATTAATAAATAATATGACACTTATTGTTTAGTAAATATTAGTAGTAATTGATGAATAAATGAATAGGTACAATTATTTTAGAGAGTTGTACTATTCGAAATATATCAAAACTTTATAAAGCGTATATTATATTTATTTAAGAAATTAAACACAAAATGGTTTAATTTTACCATTTAATGACGTAATGTCAATGGTTATAGTTGGGGATCATTTGAAGGGAACCGCTGGTCTAACAAGATGGTTTATGATTTTCGAGTCGTGAGTAAAGTAATGAACGGAATGTGATATTTGAATGTATGATAGTTTAGAAGACTGGATTTGGCTGATAAAACATTCGCCCCTCTTGTTTCTTGTGATGTAGAACGGGTGTTTTCCCAGTAAAAAAATACATTAGCAGATAATAGAAGGAGATTCACTGTTGGAAACCTGAAATACCATTTAACAATTAAGTCCAATTCCACTGTTTGAAATTGAATGTGTATATTTGAAATTGACTAACTATTAAAAAAGTCTAAATTTGAAACAGATTTGTTATATTTTGTTTTCTAACGTTAAACATTTCACAGTAAAAATAAAAACTTGAGATTACACCTTCGATTTATTGCAAGTTCCATTCAAACCAACAAAGTACAATTACATTCAAAACATAACTATATACGGATTAACTTTATTTTTAATTCCGTAATTAACTTTGAGCATGTAATATGCACACTATATTGAATAATTTCTGGGATATAAAATGTATATTTCTAATATGCATTTTGGTTCTGCATATATGCACATTGACTTTTTGCATATTATATGCAGAAACAGGCATATAATATGCTGCATATCATGTCAAAAATTATGCATATTTTATGCTGCATATTGTCACATCCCTACTGATTACCAAATAGTACTCTACAAAGACAAAATGCGTGATAACTCTCGACGGCCATGACTGATGGGCTAAAGCTTGGCTCCCTCATGCCTCACCACATTGGAAATGAACTGGTCAGATCTTCCAGGATTCCAAAAGGAGTGAAAATAAATTCTGCTAATTATATTAACTTTTTTAATTGTGGATTTGTTCATTGGCTGAAAAGGAAACCTGCTGTGTTAAATACAAGTTATTTTCATACATGACAACGCTCTTCTCAATCTACTAAGGCAACTGTGTATTTCCAGAGCAGTACCTAATAAGTTCGTCAATGACAAGTTGATGGTATGGCCCAGTCTCTCTCTAGATTCAAACCCAATTGAAGAACTTCAGTCCATCCTGAATAAGAATGTGTCTTTGCGAAAACGTCAGTTTTCGTCGAATGATGAGCTCTGGAAGGAAACTGAAGACTCTTGTAAGACGATAACGTCTGATACAAAATAGAAATTTACAGATTTGATGGATATGCGTCTTTAAGAAATGGTGGAAAAGAGGGGAAATCAAATCGGATATTGACTTAAAATTAGCAGTTAAACTACACATAAACGCTATCGCTAAAAAAATTACAATAGAAATATTTAAAACGTTTATTTACGCATTTTAGTGTTATGCATGGTACACTGAAAATGAGTAACTTTTAGTAAAATGATCGTAGCATCCAAAATAATATTTGAAATACTTTCAATTTTTTTTAAAGTTACTCGCAATGTAGATGCACATTTACTGAAATTTCCAAGAATAACCATTGAGTTAAACCAATTTTATTGCAATAATTACATCTGCATAGATGGGCGGGATTGTACTCTCCAAGTACAAAGTAAAAGTACTAAGTAACAAGTAAGTACTTCAAGTACTTGAAGTACTTTATTGTTACTTGAAGTACTTTCTAAAAAGTACTTTGAATAATTATTTTGAAGTACTTTTTACAAGTACTTGTTACTTCCCAAGTAAAAAGTACCTTGTATAAAGTACATTTTTCCCTTTATAATAAAATGACAGTCATTTTACGACAATATCGCAACAGTTGCTAGATGTTGCCAATTGGATTCAAGATATTTTAATGGATTCGTTCTATAATTTCTGTAAAATTGAATCTCTTTCCCATCTTGAAATGTATTTACAGCACCGTACATACTGTCAAACTGGAAAAAAACTGTTTGATTTTATAGTTGTCAAACACTGAAATCTAGCCAGGAGATGTCCAACATGTTGGAAACTTGTTTGTCAAACAGTAGAATCAAACTAAGACATTGTATAATTTTAAGTGAAGATGATATTTTATATATTTTGAGTTACAATCATGTACATGAGCTATATTGACCAATTGAAGTACAATGCCTATAATTATTTTGTGATACCTAGATATCACAAGCAATATTTGCCAAACGCGTACATTAAAAAGAGTCACTGTGATGATGTACTATCAGAGAAAAGAGTCACTGTGATGATGTACTATCAGAGAAAAGAGTCACTGTGATGATGTACTATCAGAGAAAAGAGTCACTGTGATGATGTACTACCAGAGAAAAGAGTCACTGTGATGATGTACTATCGGAGAAAAGAGTCACTGTGATGATGTACTATCGGAGAAAAGAGTCACTGTGATGATGTACTATCAGAGAAAAGAGTCACTGTGATGATGTACTATCAGAGAAAAGAGTCACTGTGATGATGTACTACCAGAGAAAAGAGTCACTGTGATGATGTACTATCGGAGAAAAGAGTCACTGTGATGATGTACTATCAGAGAAAAGAGTCACTGTGATGATGTACTATCAGAGAAAAGAGTCACTGTGATGATGTACTATCAGAGAAAAGAGTCACTGTGATGATGTACTACCAGAGAAAAGAGTCACTGTGATGATGTACTATCGGAGAAAAGAGTCACTGTGATGATGTACTATCGGAGAAAAGAGTCACTGTGATGATGTACTATCAGAGAAAAGAGTCATTGTGATGATGTACTATCACAAAAAAGAGTCACTCTGATGATGTACTATCAGAGAAAAGTGTCACTGTGATGATGTACTATCACAGAAAAGAGTCACTGCGGTGATGTACTATCAGAGAAAAGAGTCACTGTGAGTCTGTGATGATGTACTATCAGAGAAAAGAGTCACTGTGAGTCTGTGATGATGTAGTATCAGAGAAAAGAGTCACTGTGATGATGTACTATCAGAGAAAAGAGTCACTGTAATGATGTACTATCAGAGAAAAGAGTCACTGTGATGATGTACAATGAGAGAATAGAGTCACTGTGATGATGTACCATCAGAGAAAAGAGTCACTGTGATGATATACTATCAGAGAAAAGAGTCACTGTGATGATGTACTATCAGAAAAAAGAGTCACTGTGATGATGTACTATCAGAGAAAAGAGTCACTGTGATGATGTACTATCGGAGAAAAGAGTCACTGTGATGATGTACTATCAGAGAAAAGAGTCACTGTGATGATGTACTATCAGAGAAAAGAGTCACTGTGATGATGTACTACCAGAGAAAAGAGTCACTGTGATGATGTACTATCGGAGAAAAGAGTCACTGTGATGATGTACTATCAGAGAAAAGAGTCACTGTGATGATGTACTATCAGAGAAAAGAGTCACTGTGATGATGTACTATCAGAGAAAAGAGTCACTGTGATGATGTACTACCAGAGAAAAGAGTCACTGTGATGATGTACTATCGGAGAAAAGAGTCACTGTGATGATGTACTATCGGAGAAAAGAGTCACTGTGATGATGTACTATCAGAGAAAAGAGTCACTGTGATGATGTACTATCAGAGAAAAGAGTCACTGTGATGATGTACTATCAGAGAAAAGAGTCACTGTGTTGATGTAGTATCAGAGATAAGAGTCACTGTGATGATGTACTATCAGAGAAAAGAGTCACTGTGATGATGTACTATCAGAGTTAACAGTATAAATTATCAGTTTTTAATTTGTATAGGAAATGTACTTGGTACTTGAAAGTACTTTAAAAAGTACTTGGTACTTGTACTTTGAAAGTACTTTTTTATTTGAGTTCTTGTGCAATTAGTTCAAGAACTTCGATTTACGAATACTTGTACTTAGTACTTAAGTACTTTCAATGTACTTTTCGCCCATCTCTGCACAGGTGGTTCCAGTGTTTTCCAGTACCTCAGGGAAGTGTTTTAGGACCAATTTTGTTCATTTTATATGTTAATGATCTTCCTAACTTATTTATAAATATGTCTAGTACTCTTTTTGCAGATGATACCACCTTATTATTGAGAGACCCATCTTATTCTGATCTGATAATGAAGGCTGGATCTGTGCTTGAAGATCTAAATAGATTGACTCTTTCAAATAGACTCTCCTTGAACACTGACAAAACTTATTCTATGTTATTGTCGAACAGGTTGAATGATGTTGAAACTCCTTCTTTGATTAGGTTAAATGATTCGAGTATTTGGTTCACTGAAGACTTGATGTTTTTAGGACTAAAAATTGATAACGACTTAAACTTTTCCAAACATATCAATTATACAGCGTCAAAGCTATCTAAAATTATTGGAATATTGTCTCGTATTCACAGTTTCACTCCCTTGTCTGTTATGAAATCACTGTATTATTCTCTTTTTTATCCTTATCTGACATATTGTTTATTAGCGTGGGGAAATGCTAGTTGTACGCATATCAATGTCATTGTGCTCTTGCAGAAACGGGCAATTAGAATAATAACAAATAGTGGTTATTTGGATCATACAACTCCACTATTTTATAGGACGGGTATATTGAAGTTTTGTGATTTGTTTAAATATCATGTTGGCATACACATGTTCAAGTTGAATGCAACTAATTCAATTAATTATCCAAATCACTCTTATAACACACGGAATCGTGGTGCTGCAGTCCCTGATTTCCAGCGTCTTTCCCAATGTAGAAGATCTTTGAACTTTATAGGACCAAAAATTTGGAACGAGATACCATATGACATTAAAAATTGCCCTACTCTGGCTAAATTTGAAACTATGCTGAGAAATCATTATATTGATGGTTACATGTAACACTTTTCTCTATATGTACTGTAATTTTATACTTAAAAATGTTTTCTTATTTTAAAATTATTATGTTCACTTACTATGAATATGCTTTTTGTGTGTATAATAAATAATTCTGATCTGAATGGTTTTCAAATAAATCATTTGCCCAAAAAGTTTTTTTTAAATTCAAAACGGCTTAAACTTATGTAAAAAAATTGTTATGTTCAATAAAGATGTTTTATGTTTATATGTTTATCTGCATAAAATCGTAAAACGGTGTGTAAGTTGATCGTATTAGGCGGTTTTGTCTCAATATCAAATATTCACATTTTGTATCATTATTATGGTCGTACTATGAATCATTGTTTGAACATCAGTTGGTCTTTCTGCGCGGATTTGTCTGAATATCACTTACAACTGATTAGCTATCTAGGGTCGCGCACTTGTATAGACTTTTATCTAGATTCCTCAGATAACTTTAATATTTGTGATTTTAAAAGAAGCGGCAGCGCTGTAGCGCAAAAACCTCCACAAAAAGAAGAGCCGCTATTAGCGTGCGCTACAAGTAGCGGCGCTGTGCCCACCTCTGCATATATATAAATAATATAAAGATTATTAATATGCAAATAAAAAGATACTATACAAATAAAAAAAAATTATATTCAAATAAAAAGGGTTATTAAAATGAATGGATTTATACGCAAATTTTACGTAAATATATGAAAAACATCAGACGGATTAATATATGAGCTAGATTTTCTTTCTATTTCAGTAATTTAAATATTATAGGCTAGGTTAAAACGAGGTGGGAACTTGGTTGAATGCTGCTTCTTATCTCAACTGCTAGTGATCTGAAATATTCTAAAGAATATTTATGACCAGAGATATTACGTAAAGCTTATATCAGTATTATACAAAAATGAAGGGTATTCGATCATAAAAGACTTCAATTCTGACAGGAGAACCTGCACAAGACAATGCCATCAAACATGGCGAGTCGTCTATACGCACCTCTAGTTCCATGTGATGTAGAGGGGGGATATTTTCTAAGTACAAGAATATTTCAACTGGTAATAGGAGGAAATCTAACTTTGAAAACTTAAAAGATACAGTAATTATAAAATGTAATTCACATATGGACTGATTTTCCTGTTTTTAAACTAGGGGCTAATATTTATATTCATTTATATATATATTATATACATATATAAGATCCTTCATATTTATGAAAAAAGAATAAAACTGAATATGAAATTCTTTAACTCGAGGATATTTTGTTATCATGAACATCAGAAATTTTAGAAACAGATAGGTACATCCCAGAAAATATGTAAGAATCTATTCGATACCGGGTTGTGTCTAATTCGTTGCGTTGGTAGAGCATGCCTATAATAGATATGAAATACTCTTAAATTAGGAATCTAACTGAATGAATCTTTAATTATTTGACTGTTTAGAAATCTTATCCAACAAACACCAGTAATTAGATATCTATTATATTACTGAATTTCATTTTAGAATAGATACCTAAAATTTCGTATCATTTATGATCAACTCCGATATCTACCTAAATGTATCGAAACAACACCAGTAATTAGATATCTACTATATTACTGAATTCCGTTCGAAGTGTATTCATAATGCTCCGAATCGTGTGACATAAAATCCGAAATTTATTGAAATAAATTTAAATCTGATATTCACTATAAAATATTCGAGTGTCTCAGAGTCGCTTATAATATCAAACCTGAATCAATTTAATATGCATTCAGGATGGCCGAGTCCCAGACACACCACTTCATTCATTTATATAAGAATGTGATGTGTAACATTAATCGAATTGATATGCCCCAAACGTACATTACACTAGTATATATAATAAAGTAAAGGCTATAGGTAGTAATAAATTATTATTATTATTATTATATTGGAGTTTAACAACCACAGCCGCTACTAATGGCGATTCACTAGTTAGGTTATATTGGATCGAGTTTGTTAAATTACATTATAAAGATTTAAAAAAAAATATATATAATACATTATCATTCTATTATAACTGATGAAGCAGGCCAGCTTGAAAGATAAAATTATAAATTTCCCATTTATGTCCATATTGTCATCTAGTAATTGTTTATAAGAGGCATTACCAAAAGATCTTCTGGCAATAGCATAGTGTGGACATATCATTATTATATGGTGGACTGTAAGTGGAACATTGCAATATTGACATTCAGGTGTGGCGCCTCATTAGACATGAGGAAACCGTGAGTTAGGGCTTTGTGACCGATTCTAATTCGGCACACAACCCTCTCCCATAATCTGTCTTTAAAATAGCTAGATTGAAGTGGGGTAATATTGTCTTTTATTGTTCTCAGTTTATTTCCATTGATTGCTTGACAAGAGTTTTTCCAAGTGATTTTTGATAGTTGCTTTATATAGGACTTAAATTCATCTCTAGGTATCTTTTTATTAGATATTGATGGGTTGGAGGCAGCTGTTCTAGCTGCAGTGTCAACCGCTTCATTACCTGGGAAACTGCAGTGACTTGGTACCCAGCATAGATTAATAAGTTTGTCACATTGAGTTATTTCAAAGATTATTTGGTTAACGATTGGATTTCTATTATTGTATTTGTCTATTGCTTGTATAGCCGATTTTGAATCTGTGATTACATTGATATTTGGGTGGTTGTTATGATTCTTAAGGTATCTGATAGCATCAAGTATGGCAAGAAGTTCTGCAGTGAAGTTGATGGCAATAGGAGAGATTGTTGCAGATGTAATATTATCATTAACGGAATAAGAATAGCCAACACCATTCTCTATTTTGGAACCATCTGTGAATATATTGAATTTGTCATAATGTTGCATTAAATGTTGTTCATACTTATATTCCATTTCCCGTGAGGTATTTCTATTTCTTTTATGTTCGTACATCTCTGTGCATATTTCAATATTCTTCCTTTCCCATGGAGGGTCATCAGGGTAAGGTTCTGCGTTGAGGTAGTTCAGATTCAGGTCATATTCTTGAACAAGTAGTTTAGTTCTTGCTAAGTAGCTCTTTGGAGGGTGTTCATCGTCCATAATTTCATGTAAGGGGTGGAACTCATTTATTTTCACTCTCAAGTAGTAGTTTAACATTTTGGTTTCTATGAAGTATTTAAGTGGTTTGATGCCAGAGTATGAGTGGATACTGGGGATTGGGGAGCTTTTGAATGCTCCAGTGGCAATTCTAATGGCAGAGTTCTGAAGTACTTCTATTTGGTGAATGTATGTCTTAGCTGCAGATGAGAAGACTTCAATGCCGTACTCGACAATAGGTTTCAAGAGCATTATATACAGTCTTAGCAAAGAGACAAAGATAGTTTCAAAGATAGACAAATTAGGATTCATTCTTGGACAGTTCCTCTTTCTAAAAATATGAAGCCTTACAGTCTTTTGTGCAGAAAACTGAAAAACAGTCTTGTTGCACCATTTTTCTATATTGGCCATTGCAACTTGCAGTCTTCTTTCAATCATCCTAGTCGTTACTCCAGAAGCATAAATTGTGAAATCATCAACATATATAGTTTTATTAACATTATTTGGGATAGCATCGCATATATCATTGATGGCAATTACGAACAAGGTGCAGCTTAGCACGCTACCTTGTGGAATGCCTTCTTGAACGGGTTTCTCATCAGAGTAGCTATTTCCAACTCATACCTTGATTCGTCGGTTTGAGAGAAATCCCCTCAAGAAGAGGGGGAGATTTCCTTTTAGTCCAAAATCATCGTGTTTAGAAGAATTCCATATTTCCAAGCGGTGTCGTATGCTTTTTTCAGGTCAAAATATATTGCTATGAAATGTTGTCTATTATTGAGAGAGTGTTGAATGACAGTTCCCAATTGTATGAGGTTGTCAGTTGTACTTCTATTGGCACGAAAACCAGATTGTAAGTTGGTAATAGTTTTATTCTGTTCCAAATACCACACAAGTCTTATGTTGATTATTTTCTCCATCAATTTACATATGCAGTTGGTTAGGGTTATGGGTCTATAGTTTTGGGGATCTGATTGGTCTTTTCCTGGTTTGGCTATGGCAACTACAGTGGCAAGATTCCAACTTTTGGGGAAAACGTTTTCTGTGAATATTCTATTAAATGTTTTCAGTAGTAAATTTTTCATGGTTGGGTGGCAGTTTTTAATCATGGAGTACGATATGGAGTCTGGACCCGGAGAGCTCTCATAAGCCGAGCACAGGGCAGCATTAAATTCGATTTCAGTTAGAGGAGCATTATACGAAAATTCATTTCTAGTTGTGAAGTTTTGTCGTTGTTGTTCTTTTTGCTGTTTATATCGCTGGAATATTGGAGTGTAATTCTCGGGATTGGATACGTTTGCAAAATGATTAGCTAGAATATTGGCAACATGGGTTTTATTGAAGATATGATTTCCATTGATGTCTTTCAGGATAGGATCAGGGTGTTTCTTAAATTTACCACCAATCATTTGGACTTTTTTCCAGATTTGGTTTAGGGTTGTGTTTTGGTTTATTAATTGAAGAGATATATTTCTGCCATAATTGACGTTTTGCAATGTTTGAGAAGTATCTTAGCTTTTCTTTGGTTCTATTGTATGCTATTACATTTTCTACTGTATGGTTTCTTCTGAGTGCAAGTTCTGCTCTATTTCTATCTCTTTTGAGTCTGGTTAGTTCTTTTGAGTCTGGTTAGTTAGTTGGGGGCTTTCTGGGTTTGGTTGATTTCATGGGGAGTGATCCATCAGCAGCAGTGGTGAAAATATTGGAAATATGTTCTATTACTTCATTTATGTTTGGATGCTCATTAATATTATAAAAAATATCAGTTAATGTGCAGAATTGTGACCAATCTGCCTTTTTGAAGTTATATCTATTAGGTTGTTTAGGGATATTGGCATCAATATTTATTTTCAGGTGAATTGGGAAATGGTCGCTTCCATGGAGCATGTCATCAACTGAGAATTCGAACTCACCCACACAGTCAGATGAGCATATGGAGAGATCTATTGTAGTCTAGGAGTTCGTTTGGATATGGTAGTGGGTGGGCATGTTATTATTAAGTATTGATATAGGGTGATACGAGCATCAGCCCTGATGACCGTATCTCCTCCCCAAATTGGACTTTTGGCATTAAAGGTCCTCTCCAGGCTCCGGGAAAAAAATGAGTTTATTACATAATATTTTAGAACTAAGGTTTGTGATCATTATCCCGCAAACTGCATACAATTCGGTTCAGTATATATTTTATTATTTGCTTTTAAAGTTTTTTAATACTCTGTGAGCAACAATCGAGCGAATCTCCAACCTGACGCTGAGAAAGAAGATTGTACACTCTTTGTTTTGATTTCAAATTTAGATTTCAAACAAAAAACGCGTTTTTGACCTTCTTTTAAGATATTAATTGTAAATTGTATTAATTTAAAAGTATATAAACGTTTCCATAATAAGTGCATCCAAATTTAAATCTATAACGAATAATAAATAAATTTAATAAACCAAAATACCTAGTTGACAATCAAAACAAATGGTCTTCTTCTTCAGACTGAAAATTAGAAAGTCGGAAGTAAAGTAGGTTTTGTAGAGTTTTTATTTTAAAAATCTTTAAACCCATATAAAATTAAAAATATGCTATCAAATTTGATTGGGTTTGCAGTAAAATAATAAGAAACATTAGCTTCGTTGATTTAAGTAATAAAAAAATTTGCTTGGAGGGGACCTTAAAAAGTCTCCCAAGATGAGAAAGGGGGGGGGGGGGCTGTAATTGATCAATGAGTTGTAATAAGTCTCTTTTCGCAATTTCAGTATGTGGGAGGTATAGGGAGCAGATAGTGTATATCTTGTCGATATACACTTTGGCTGCAACTACTTGTAAATTAGTATTTAAGTTTATTTCCTAATGGAATATATTGTTCCTGATGAGGATAGCAGTGCCTCTTTCATGGTTATCATTTCTTGTTCGATTTGAGGTTAGGATTTCATATCCTGAGGGTGAATATATAGGTCTATTATTTATTAGGGTTTCTTGAAGACATATGCATATGGGGTTGTGCATATTCAGTAAATATTTAAGATCAGTAAAGTGGGTATATATTGCTTGAATATTCCATTGAATGATATTGTTCATCAAGTTTTCTTATTGGAGTGATTATTTTGGTATCCAAGAGTTGGTATTCGTTGAAGGTTTTCAGTAGATTTTCTTGTATTTGTTCTTTTTGTCGAGGTTGTCTTTATAGTCGGGGATAGGGGTCTTTTATTCATTTTTCTAGCTTGTGAGGTTCATCGCTCATTTCTTCCTCACTCGCATCATATTCCACAACACTTTTGTGTTGATTAATTTGTTTCATAGTATTAATTTCTGGCAGTGAGTGTTTTCTTTGGGTTGACTTTGAGGGGAGAGGATTGGTTGTTGGTCCTTTAGTAGAATTTATATTTGGTTTATGGTTCTATGATTTGATTTCAATGGGTATTTTAGATTGAGGCCTTATTCTTAGTGATTGGTTATTTCTGTTGTTGTTTGTTATTGGTTTGGGAATTTGGGAAGTTTTAGCAGGGACTGTTGCATTGCTGCGGCTTTCTGACACATTAGATGTGTGAATATTTGAGGTGCTGGCAACATTCGAAGTGGTCTGTTGTGGCGGGGTAAGTTCATCAGTTTCATGTGCATGTTCATGGCTAAGAAAGAGAGTCTCATATTCAGGACAGAGACCTAAAACCCTCTCAATAGCCTCTGGTTTAGGAATTTTCTCTTTCATTTGCATATTTATTATCATTATTCACATTGGTATCTGGGACAGGATTTGTTGTTGCTAAAGTGATTTTATTTACAGTGGAGACATCTTATATCAAAAGTACACTTATCTTTGTCATGACCTTTACGGGAACACTTGAAGCAGGTTTTTTCTTGGTGTTACGTACCAGCCGACCTACTTAAGGAGCTAACCTAAATCTACTTGAGATAAGCTTTACCTTTTTAATAGAAAACCATTAGTGCAAACCTACTGCTATTAGAGTTCTCCTAGAGAACAGTAGCTCTTAACATTTCTGAGTTAGGCAGCTATTTCCTAACTAAGGCTTAAAAGCTAAAAGGTTTAGGCTATAAGAATGTAGACAGCCTAACCTATTTTGTTAGTTGGTATAGCGAGCTCCGCTAAGTAAGAAGTATCCTTACCTACGTGGGTCTCCTCTAACCACCTGGTACCCCTGTAACCCCTGTATTATCCATGTATACTAATAAACGTACTGTTTATTTATACTGAAGTTATTACCCCAGTTAAATACCCTGTTGGGCTGTAGGCACATCCCAGATCTACACTTGGTTCATGCAGTACTTGGATATGTGTCCATATTTAAGGCAGTTGTAGCACTGTTGTGGGGTGTAATTATACTCGTCAACTTTTATGATTAGCCAATCTGCGATTTTGATGGTCTTTGGGCATACAAGTCAATTGAAGGTTAGAATGTATACATCTGTTTTGATAATTTCGCCATTTTTCTTTATAGTTACTCTCCTAACTTCGTTTACGTCCTGTGATTTCAAATGTTCTTTAATCTCTTCTTCACTATCATGCTTCAGATATTCAGCTCCTTTCACTTGATTAAACTTTTTATGTTTATATACAATCACAGGTTGAATCGGCTATTTTGTCAATAGTTTCTATTTTTGAAGCTTGAATTCTGTTCTTTACTTCAATAAAGAAACCATTACGACCAGATTTCCTTATCTTCACTTCACCAAGTTTTTCTCTGATTTCTCTATCCAATCTTATCGCACTGACGCCCTCCATGAGGTTACAACCAGGGAACTTGATGTCAAAGTATTTACTGAAGTAAGGTTCATTCGTTCTGAACAAACTATCAAATTCTTGCAACTTCTTCAGTTCTCTGTAACTCTTTCCAGGTCTATTGGGCTTTCTCTTTCTGTTCACTACATTCCATTTCAGGTTATTCTCTTTTTGATTTTCATCATTTATACCAGTCGTTTTGGGCGGGTTATCCTGGTCGCCGCTAAACCCTTGAACGCCAGTCATATATTCTTGTCCCACATACTAATGTTACGTATCATTTTACATTGGTTAATGATGCTATCCGGTTTTAATAAATACACTACACATTTAAGTATCAATATTTTCAATTTTTTCTATTATTTTTCTTTAATAAAAATCATTATAAAATGAGACCGAACTTCCTGAGTCCGAGTTTACCTAGTACCATATTATAGAGTGTATCGATATGGTACACGGAAAACTGACAGGCGGAAAACTGCTATAGTCACTTATTGTAAATTTAGTGACTTTAGTCACTAATACCCTTTTAATTTATATTAAAAAAGGCGTTCGCTCTTAGTTAAGGAGTTAAGGGAATATTCATTTTTACAGACAAATTTATTAGAGAAATAAATATAATAAATATTACAGAAATAAATCAAAGACAATGTAGAACTCAAAAACTATAACTTTTCTTAGAAAATACTAAAAGAAGAAACAAAGAATTAATTGTATTATAGGGACAGAGTACAATTTCTTTGTTTACACAACGCATCTTCATATTATCAATTCACAACGGGTTTATTGTCCAACTTTTTTTTTCGATTATAATTTGAGAATTGAACAAACCTTTAAGCTTAATATTCGCTTGTACTCATTATACAAAACTTTGATCAATGTTTGTGAAATATTTTGAATTTGCAACTTAACATCTATGATTATTAATTAAACTGATACTACCTAACTAATTCTCTGACAATTTCAATCGATCGAATTGGATTGCATAATAATTTTAATACTTTTTACTTATAAATGAAAATTGTAAAGAATGGTGTTAATTAATTACATGGAGAATAATAATGTAAATGTAATGAATATTGAACATGCATATAAGTTTTAACTAACATTCACTTAATTTATAATATATAAGATAAAGTTATCAATTTTATAAATATACAAGATCCTGAGTAGATATCTATATACGTAATTTAACATGTTTTTAAAATGTACGTTACTTGGTAAATGGTAATTATAGCTTCTTTGTGTGTTGGTTTACGGTGTGTTTAATAAAGTACCTTTGTTGAAATATTATTTAACTTTCAATAATAATTAATCCAATATCTATGCAGGGTGACCCACAAAAAAGTTACCTATATTTAAATTTGTATATTTCAACAATTATAAAAAAAGGGACAAATTTCTTTCAATTATCATTTTGTTTATTGAACAACGAAGTAAGTTCAAACTTTAAAAATATATTTATTAGACAATATCCCAATTAATAAAAACCAGATTTATTTCTAGGTTATAAGACTATATATAAAACTAATCATTTTATAAAATAAAAATAATCTGGAGAAAGGTACAAAAATGAAGGCACAAGTTTAAATTTGTTCTACAAAATTGATTTTGTTGTCAGATCGTACCGGCACAAATTTAAACCTGTGCTTCATTTTTTGTGCTTAAACAGATTTATCCAGATTGTCAATATTTTATAATAGGAATGTTTATTTGAACGCTTTAAAACCTTGAAATAAATCTGTTTTTAATAATAGGGATTTTGTTTGATAAAGAATTTATTAATGTTTAAATTTACTTCATTGACTGTTTTCTGACCATTTTCACCACCCATAAATTAAGTCGTTGTTATTTTACAAAAATAAATAAAATTTTATGAAAATTTAACTATGGATGGAGAAGGGTTCAATTAACAAAATGATACTTAAAAGAAAACTTTACTTTCAATAGTTGTTGAAATATACGAATTAAAATTGGATACACTTTTTTTTAAATATTTCATAGGATGTGTTTATAACTAAATAATAATTCAGAAAAGTCAAAAAATACATGAATACCCATTAAGTGACTGGCAGTTTTCCGCCTGGCAGTTAATTGACATTTTTATACAAAATATTCCTATTCTGATTGTAGAATGAACGAAAAAGTACAATAACGAGACGCTAGATATAAACTTATGTGCCGAATCTTACAACAGAGAACTTCCATATTTCAAGATCGTAGTTCTTTTTCTAAAAGTATAATCATTTCATAAAATAGCTAGACTTACATATTGAATGCATAAAATTTGATCGAAATATATAAATCTAATTGATAATTCGTTTTTGTCTTCCCATACTTAAAAATGTATCACTTCGTACAGTTTTGAGGATGGGAAACATGGAGTTTGTTTTATTGTATTCAGAATTTAGTGGCCTACAAAGTACTAAAGGTTTTTGAAAAAACTTTATGTGTGAAAAAGTATACGCAAATAAATAAATATTTTCAATATTGTGGAAAACTTTGGAAGGCCGAATTTGTGAATAAAAAACGATCTATAACTTTGTTGACAACTAACTTTTGTACAAGATGAAACAAACCCCCACAAACTTTCAGTATCCAGATATAATTCACTTATTTATATACTTTATATAATTTAATATACATATGACTATATAAAGGAGGATTAATTTTCATCCTTCAATGTTATCAGATCTCAAAATATTGACTGAAAAGTACACGGATTTTGCTTCTAACATTACAACATCATTCACTATTTGTTCTCCGCGATAATACATACGGTTTATTAATTTCTATATTTAATTTTCGATTTTCAGGTACAATTGAACTTTTTAGTTCTAAATATTTCATTTTAGAATTCCTATTCATTTCAGTGAACGAAGTCAAATCTAGATGAAAAAAATTATGTGTCCATACTTTGTTAAAGATCCCCTCCAAGCAAATTTTTTTATTGCTTTAATCAATGAGGCTAATGTTTCTTATCATTTTTCTGCAAACCCAAAGAAATTAAATATTATGTTTTTAATTTTATATGCTTTTAAATATTTTATAATCAAAACTCTACAAAACCTGTTTTACTTCTGACTTGATAATTTTCAGTCTGAAGAAAAAGAATGTACACCATTTGTTTTGAATGTCAACTAGGAATTAGGTAGGATCAAATCAAATTATTATAACTATACCTTTGTCTTTTTTCATAACAGAAGAAAACAGAAGTCTTATTATAGTAATAATGTTAAATGACACAGAAAATCATAGCGATAGAAATGAAGATGATCTCGAATTGAGATATAAAAAAGTCAATGGAGGTAATGTTTTTCTAAATGAATTATTTTTTTGGATTTATTACTCACTTACATATTTTTATACTATATAACAATATCATAAACAAAAATAATAGTTATTTACTGTTATGATATTCTGTGACTGTTCACGAAGTATATTTTCGTACAACCAATTCTAGGATACTGGACATGCCAGAACACTTTTACACTTCTGGCATTCCTGGGTTTAGCTCTGGGGTACTCCATGCGCGGCAATCTCTCGGTGACAATAGTAGCAATTGTGAAGAAACCTGATATCATTGATTCTCCTGTGGAAAAGGAAGAATTCAAGTGTCCACATGAGGAAACCAATCAAACTATGAACTTTAATGTTAGCTATACTTTATTATTTATGTTAAAAATTGGTCTCCATACAATATTTTTCATCGTTATCTACAAAAGTTTAAATAATAATGACTTGTTCTAGGAACAAGAATTTGTGATGACTAGAATGGAAAGAGGATTCACTCTTGCCTCCTCCATGTTTGGACTATTTTCTTCCAATATTTTGGGAGGTGTTGCATCTAGAAAATTCGGAGAAAAGCTGGTGATGGGAATTGGAATTTTGTTCAGCTCTATTTTGACAATAATCACCCCGATAGTAATAAATTTCTCAATACCACTCTTCATCTTCGTTAGATTTCTAATGGGATTATCTGAGGTAAATTAACTCTAATTCTTTTTGCACAAAACCATTTTTGAAGTTTCAATTCGTATGTAGCGTCGTACCATATACATATTCCTGAAAAGTTGGACATCTATCCAAAATCAAATTCTGTGAAACTGTGTTCCCAAATTTCGATGAATAGATTTTCAATATTGTACTAGGAATATATAATTTAAAACATATATATGTCATGATCATGTAAATAAAATATATGAAAGACAATAATAAAATTGCAAGTCCTAAAACTGCTAACTATAAAAGTTACCAATTTCCAATATATTTCAGGGGATTGTTCTACCTGGAGCTTATCAACTGATGGGTTCCTGGGCTCTTCCAGAAGAAAGATCACACATTTCTGGAATTATTAATTCTGGTAATTCATATTTCATACTCAATTTGTGAAACTACTAGATTGAAAAAAACAATAAATGTAATGTATCATTACAGGGACATATCTTGGTGTAATTATAATCCTCTCTACCAGTGGTATACTCATTAAAAGTTCGTTTCTGGGTGGCTGGTCGTCCATATTCTACTTGTCCGGTGGATTGGGAATACTTTGGACTATATTTTGGTTCAGTTTCATTTATGAAACTCCAGAGGTTCACCCAAGAATATCTCATTGGGAACGACTAAAATTAGATCTCCATTCTCAGACTAAAATTCCAGCCTCACCGGTAAAAATATATTGCATATTCTTATATCATATTTATTCCCAGGTTATAAAATTCTTAGCATAAAATCATAACCTGCTTGTATATAATTGTTGTTTTTACTGTTTAACTTTTTATTAATTTAATCGAGGAGAAGTGTGAATTATCTTAGAGATTTGAATCAATATAATAATAATAATTATGTAAGAATATGTATATAGAGTAATTATAATAAAATTTACAGAAAATTGTTTTAATTAAGTCTTGAACATAAATTTTTTCATGCATACGTAAACTACGTATATTTGTTCCCCCCACTGCACTTGCGTAAGATTTCCTTCAGTGATGAAAAGAGCAAAAGTGAACACATGTTATGAAGAATTTTTTTTCTGAGATGTTAAAATGCGCAAGTGTTAGGCAATTGAAATGAAATCTATGATATGCATGTAAAATTAGTTTAATGGTAAAAAAACCTTGCTTCTATTTCAAGAAGAGAAATGTAATGAATCAGGCTCTATTTATTAGTAAGGTATCATTGAATTCAAACGGATGAGATTGCTAGCGTAACGTACATCAAGTGAGTTTTAAATATTGTGTTGCTTATCCATATTAATAAACTCATACAACCTTCGCGGTTTTTATTAAGACATAGGGCTAATTAAGAAAAACATAAAAGACCTAGTAACGTAGACAGTAAGTCCAAAATTTCTCGTATTACTTTTCTCCTTGTTCCAAAATTAGGTTCTATTCATCCTCAAAATCAATTGTGAATTTTAACGAGGTGGAAGAAGGTAGTTCAGATTAGGATTCCAGCACGTAGAGAAGAGCGGTCTATGGTTCAGGCTCTTCGCCTCTCGGCCCTTATATATTTCGTACTGCTGTTGCTTTCGGGTCGAAGCCAATGTCTATGAGTTTCATACCTGTCAGTGCAGTCGACTCATTATTGAAAGGGCTTTGCACGGTCTCTTGTGTCGTTAAAGTGCAGAACGTCATTCAAGTGTGAATTTTCAATAAACTCCTTTATTATCAAAAATATTGAATATTCATTTTTTAAATTTTTACTTAAAATATTTTTAAAAAATTGTCTTGAATTTTTTATTTCATCATTTTCATTCTATGCTTCCAGAATATCCCTTTCAAGAGTATTTTCACGAGTAAACCATTTTGGGGAGTGGTACTAATGCATTGCTCATCCAACTTCTGCTTCTATCTTCTACTAACCGAGCTGCCATCATATTTCGCTGAAATTCAGCACATGGAAATATCTAAGGTGGAAACACTTGTCTAATGAAGAAGTTTTATGCAATTTTATGAGAAAAAAATATTATATATCTATCAATTTGAAAATTGTATAGTAAGGGCCATGTCACATGAACATTTTACAGCGTTTTCAACGCTCCAAAAGCGTCGCGTAACATGGATACATATGAAATGGTTTAATAATAATTTATTCAAATTAAAAAACGCTGTGAAAAAACGCTCATGTTGCATTGCTCTAAAACTGAAGTAAATTGCATTGGATAAACTATTTTACGAATTTTGATATGGTTGAATGGTACACGGAAAACTGCCAGGCGGAAAACTGCCGAAGCGGAAAACTGCCAGGCGGAAAACTGCTAGTTACTTATTGGCAATTTAATCAATTTAGTCAATAATGACATTTAATTTATTAAAAAGCAGTTCGCCTTTCGTTAAGGAGTTAAATGGATATTCATTTTTATAAAATAAAAATAATAGTTAAATGTAAAAAAATTGATTAGAAAAATATATAAAATACATAATTAGATAAATATTACAGAAATTAATCAATTACAATATAGAAATTGGAAATATAACCTTTCTTAGAAAATACTAAGAGAAGAAAAAAAGGAATAATTTTATTAGGGACAGAGTGCAATTTCATTGTTTACACAACGCGTCTTTACATTATCAGTTCATAACGGGTTTAGTGTCTAATTTTTTATTTTTGTGTTTATAATTTGAGTATTGAACAAGTCTTCAACCCTGCAAACCATTCCCTATAGCATAAACATATTTACCATGTGGTTTAAAGGTTTTAATGTGGCATTGGAGTATGAATATGTGTTATCCACATTGAACCAATTTAACCATCATAAAAACACATAATTAACATGTGGTTATGCCATTTTAAAACCATATCATAAGAAACATATCAAATAGAGATTGTATACACCACATCATATCCACATGTAAATTACCATACTTTTAACATGTGTTTACCAAGTGTTATTTACCACATTCATAGCAACATGTTAAATACCATACTTATAACATATGGTAACCACATATAATTTACCATATTACCACGTAAAACAACATGTAATAAATATGGTATCCATTTCCAAAAATATGCATGGTATACACAATTACATATGATTTAAATGTGTAAGTGCCACATGGTATACACATGGAATTGTTTATAGGGAACCTTAATATTCACTTGTACTCACAATAAAACATTTTTGATCAATGTTCGTGAAATATTTAAAATTTACAACCCAACATCAATGATTATTAAACTGATATTACCTATACCTAATTCTCTTACAATTTCACTTGATCGAATTGGATTACATAATAATTAATAATACTTTTTACATATAAATGAAAATTGTTAAAATGTGTTTGTTAATGAAATGGGATAAGAATGTAAATGTAATAACTATTTAACATACATATAAGTTGATTTAACATTCACTTAATTTATTGTATAATTTAAAATTATATTATTGTGAGGATATCTAATTATCTAGTAATCACAAATCAGTACACAGGGTTTAACGTTTGCTTCGGAACCAAAGGCTATATTGCTGACGTCAATAGGAAATTAAAAACAAGAGACTATAAACGTAACTGAACATGTTTTTAATTTACGTGACTTTGAAAATAAGTTAAAAAATAGTAATTATAAAATCCTTATGTGTACTGAAGTTTGATTTACTGCGTGTTTAACAAAGTAGCTTTGTTGAAATATTATTTTCCCTTGAATATTATTTAAGAATTCACATATCTATGTAGTTATTACTGTAAAAATGAATGTCCCCTTAACCCCTTAAAGAAGGACTAACGCCGTTTTTTATAAATTAAAATGTGTTTATAACTAAAGAATATTTTAGAAAGTCAAAAAATATACATGTATTGCCAATAAGTGACTGCAGTTTTCCGCTTCGGTAGTTTTCCGCCTGGCAGTTTTCCGGACACCGGTTGAATATGTCACCTTTTTCATTGAGAAATGAACTGTTCAAAAGTGCTATTTAAAAAAAGTTATGATAAGTTTAATTCAAGTGGTGAGCCAGTGGCTAACATTTTAACTCATGTTGGGAGGACGCTTGGGGTGCAACCAATTTTGGAGTCACGTGACTGCTGTGTATAATATTTAACTTTTGTAATTACAGAATATGCTGAATTTTTTCTCTCAACATGATGTAGTATAGTTACGAAATATATTCTTGAAATAAATTCAACTGCATTTTGAAGATCATTGATTTTATCATAAAATGTTCAATCTATACTATAATAAGAGCCGCGTCCGTCCCAAGTGGTGAGTCAGTGGCCAAATTAATATCGCGTCTTGCGGGACGCTAAAATCCTTATTTTTGGGTCACGTGACTGACAATCTGGCGTCAGTTTAATGGAAAAATGATATAACTGAAACAAAATTTAATGGAGATATGATATAACTGAATCAAAATAAGGTTTTACACCGTCTTTCTTAGCGTCCTGCAATCGCTGCAACACTTCCTCTCTCTAGAGTAGTTTATCATAAAATGTGTTAAACAGTCATTCTATCAACAGCGCCTCATGAAGTTGGTCTAAATAAGAGAAAAATCAAAGAAACAGTGAAGGAAAAGGAAACCTAATAATTTGCTGCAGTATCATGACTACGGGCTACAATAATACTGACACTAATTATTTAAAAAATAAATTTATATTTTGGCTTTTGAGAGATTTTTTTGTTTAATTAGAATATGTGTATCCATAATACATACTTGCTTTCAAATATAATTTAGATTCAATAACAGGTTCTGTACTAGTTTGAATAATACTTATCACTCTCTTTTGTAATCATGATACCACATTGAAATATCTTCAAAATAATAACTAAATGTGTTTGAAAGCCTTTAGAATTGTCCCAAAATAAATTTAATTCCATAATAATATAATTAATCATCATCGAAAACTATATACACCTGACGGAGCGAGCTCTGTAAAGCCCCGTCCAGACGGTCTTTTTTTTTAGAGAAGTGACAAACTTAATGACAAACTAAATGACAAACTTATCGTCCAAAAGTTTGAGGTTCACTGGCGTCAGTTTCGTCAAAATTAATGTTATATATCGTGAAAATAAAAATAATATAACTTGGTATGTATATTTTTTAAATTTAGAACAGTAAGAAACCAGAAAAAATAATTTGTTTTTAATGACAAAATATCGTCTTGAAAAGGATAGTCAAAAATAGATCATAGAAAACAATTCACAACGTACGTAGGTAGCCTACCTATAACTTAAATCTAATACATTCTAATACAACCAAGTATTAAAGAGTCTGTCGTCAGCCATTGTAACTAGATAGATACTAAGTTTAAAAAAATGAGGTTTTTGTAGGTGTACCTAGCTGTGATAAACTAAAATGACGCGCAAATAAAAAAATATTATTGCCGGAAAGTCAGTGTGTACTTCAAACTTTATCGTCAGCAAATAGTTTGACAAACTTTTTGATGACGATATCCAACATGTTGGAATGAAAAACTGATGAAAAGTTTGATGGTTTGCTGACGCTAGGAAGTTATCGTCATTTAGTTTGTCATTAAGTTTGTCACTTCTCTGAAAAATTTGACCGTCTGGACGGGGCTTAACACCCCTCTCCTATTGCGTCACTCTGGGCCCTGATTTTTAATAAGATCCATTTTAAGACCGTCCTGGTATCACTGAACAGCTCGCTGTCTCTAGTATAAATAATATGAAAACTCTCTGGTTGAACTGTATCACTTGAATAATAATTATTGTTGCATCAGAGCTAATAAACGAAAGTTTTCAGTCTATTATTTATGATCAATTTACTTTTTATTCTGCAGAATGGAGTGGTATCCTGTCTACCTTATGCAATGACTTGGATTGTTGCAACTTCGTTTTCTCGATTCATGACTAAATTGAGTCTGGATGATAAAATATCAACTACAAATGTACGAAGACTGGCAATGTCGTTGGGTACGTTGAAACGATTTATGCATTTTTTCTTTCTGACTAATGGTAATCGAAAGGAAAAGATATTGTCATATAGATATATGATATATTAAAGAATTTTATAATATTCACTTCAGTTACTGCCTAGCATTATTGGATTTAACCTTAAGATGATATAGTTACCTTATAAATCATAGATTTTTCATTTATAAAGCCCACTTCACACTTTCTTTGCAATACCTCGGAGAAAAATCTCTTTTTAAGGTACACGGAAAACTGCCAGGCGGAAAACTGCCGAAGCGGAAAACTGCCAGGCGGAAAACTGCCGAAGCGGAAAACTGCCAGGCGGAAAACTGCCAAGCGGAAAACTGCCAGTCACTTATTGGCAATTTATGTATATTTTGACTTTTGATAAACACATTCTAAGAACATTTTAATTAATAAAAAACAGTGTTAGCCATTGGTCATGTGATTAAGGAGACATTCATTTTTACAGTTATAACTAAAGTATATAGATATTTGATTACTTATTTTTCAATTGTAAATAGTATTTCAACAAAGCTACTTTATTAAACACACGGTAAACCAAATTCAGTACACACAAAAAAATTATAATTAACATTTTTAACTTATTGTTAAGACACGTACATTTTAAAAACGTGTATATATTTATATATCTATATAGGATTTTATTTTGTTTCACTTAGGATTCTATTTGTTTTATTTGTTCACTTATATGTATGTTCAATATTTTTTACATTTACAATTTTATAACATTAACACTTTCATTTTTACAATATTCATTTATATGTAAAAGCATTATTAATTAATATGAAATCCAATTCGATCGAGTGATATTGTCAGAGAGTTAGGTAGGTAATATCAGTTGGATAATCATAGATGTTGTGTTGAAAATTCTAAATATATCACGAACATCGATCAAATATGTTCCATAATGAGTACAAGCGAATATTAGGTTTGAAGGATTGTTCAATTATTATCAAATTATAAACAAAAATGAAATAATTAGATACTAAACCCGTTATGAAATGATAATGTAGAAATGTATTGTGTAAACAAAGAATTAATTGTATTCTGTCCTTTAATACAATACAATCTTTCTTTGTTTCTCTTCTTTTAGTATTTTCTAAAAAAAGGTTTTATTTTTAATTTTTATCATGTATTTGATTTTTTACTGTAATATTGATTTAATAATAATTTTATGTATTTTTCTAATCAAGAAAACTATATTTTATATATTAAAAAACTAAATGTTATTACTGACTAAAGTCATTAAATTCAGTAAGTGACTGGCAGTTTTCCGCCTGGCAGTTTTCCGCTTCGTCAGTTTTCCGCCTGGCAGTTTTCCGGACACCCTTTTTAAAATGTGTTCTTAATTGCGTTTTTTTTTGTCGATGAAGAAAAATCATATTGAACTTTCCCTTCAGCGATAAAAGAAAACGCAGGTATGAACACATTTTAAAAAGAGTTTTTTCCCGTTTTTTTATTAAATCGCAAGGGTGAAGCGGGCCTCAGACCCGAAGGTCATATATGAGCATAAGAAACATTATAGGTAAAACCACCAAGAGCCACCAAAAAATAAATGCAGTTTAGAGCTATATGTCAAAGGCCTATGGCCCTATAGGCTGGTATGGATTAATCGTTCTGTCTGTACAATTTTCATTGATAGATAATTATTTTTTTATATAAAAAAGAATGTATATTTAAGTTACGTCATAAGTGAATAACATAAAAAGATTCAAATAAGTTTGCAATCAAATTCCTTTCATTTATCAATTAGTAAGAATCTTGCAGAAGAGTAACAATAATTTCCAAATTTAGGTACCTTTATTTTAGTTTGCAACTTATTTATTCGAAAATAAATAATCGTACTGCTATGCATTTCACATAATAATTAAATGTAACTTCTTATCTGGTACACACAGAGAAAGGATTAGTTGAATCAAATCATATTTGATTTGTTTTGACTAAATTTTATGGTTTATCTGTGCGCCTACCTACGTGGTGAGTTGCAGGTACTATTTAAAATGAGTTAAATTGACGTTGGTTAAAACAACACATATGTGAGTTGATTATTTTTAATTTCCGAGGGTCACAACAACTACCTGTGATAGTCAAAACTACTTGTGATAGTTGAACCAATTATATGTAATGGTTATAACAACTGCAGAACAAGGTTACATCAACTACTTGTGTATGTTTCTCCAATCACTCCTATGTGTTATACCAACTACTCGTGTAGGTTATACCAACTACTCGTGTAGGTTATATTAACTAAAAGTATAGGTGATATCAACTACTCATGTAGGTTATATCAACTACTCGGTTAGGTTATATCAACTACTCGTGTAGGTTATATCAACTACTCGTGTAGGTTATACCAACTGCTTGTGTAGGTTATACCAACTACTCGTGTAGGTTATACTAACTACTCGTGTAGGTTATTCCAACTACTCGTGTAGGTTATACCAACTACTCGTGTAGGTTACATTAACTACTCGTATAGATTATATCAACTACTCGTGTAGGTTATATCAACTACTCGGTTAGGTTATATCAACTACTCGTGTTGGTTATATCAACTACTCGTGTAGGTTATATCATCTTCTCGTGTTGGTTACATCAACTACTTGTAAACTAAGTAAATGTATATCAACTGTTATAGTGTAGGTTGAAATATCGGTCTGGTTAGCAGTAGCCAGACTTTTTACAAGACTTTTTCAGTACCTATATTTACTCTATTAAATTATAATCTCGAGTTAGGTCCCGGTATCAATTAGATTAGACTATTTATTTTCTACTTTTGCTTCTGTGATATGCATACTATTTTAATTTTAAAAAATAATTGATCACCTAGACCTATCCTTGCTTTTTGAAATGTTTTCGATCCTATGAATTGATATATGGTTATCAGTTGTAAATTAATAGATTAGATTGAATAAGTAATCTCATCAGGTCAGTTTATAAATAAGTAGTTAGATGACATAAATAACTTTACGTAGTGATAAATAGGTAGGCTAGATGAATTAATTAACCAGGCTAGATTACAAAAGTTGATAAATCTTTGATATGCTGCAATTGTACTATAACTTAATGAATAATAAATTAATGATAAAGCCTTTATCTTCTAAACCATATTTTAGTGCAATTCATCTTACTCATAGGCACTGATATTGAAATATGCTAATAGAATTACCAAGGTCAAATTGAAAACGAAATATAAACATTTAAGTTTTAGATTTATTATTTAGAAGTAAAATTTGAATTCTCGTCACTTTCTTTCACGACTGTAGGTTGCCAATTCCTGAAATAAGAGATTCGTATATTAATATATATTGAAAAGAAATTCACAGTATCGTTCAAATACATTATCAATAACATCACCTACTCTTTTTCCTTTTGTGATGAGATAGCGACAGCTTCGATATTCTTTTCATGTCTGGAATCCCTAAAAGCATAGGAAAAAGTAAGAGCTAATCATATTGCAAATACATATTTAAAAATCATCTAATATTTTCAAATACTTACTCTGACCTAGCATAATTGTTCCTGAACCATTCAAAGGAATTGAAGACGCCTCCGATAGTTGATGACGTTGATCTACTTCATCAATTCTTCATCAAGATCTGAAAGTAGATTCAGAAAATATAGAAAACCATATATTAATAAAGAAATGAAAAGAATTATTAACTGAGAATTCTTTCATATAGGTAAATTATTTATATAAAATGTTAAACTAATTATAAATCTTCAGATGCAGTATAAATTTAGCTCTAATAAATGCAATGGATTTTTCTAGCTAATCCTCATAATTTTGTTCATTATACACTCATAATGTAGACATTAATTAAATACCAAGAAAGTATAATATATCAAAAGGCTCACCTCTGGTTGGAGTTCTCCCTGCTAAATCCCTGGACGGTGTTCTCCTCCGACTACCTCCCTGGATGGAGTTCTCCCAGTCATAGAAAACTAGGGTCAAGTAGGTAAATTACGGCACTTAATGCGGTCTCTTATCTCAGAAACATTAATAACCATCATGACTTCAAGGCACTCGTGAAATGAATAGAACCTATCATAAATTGAGCTTAAATTATGATGTTCAACAATTCAGTATATAGCTAAACTAATTTCAGAATGATTTTGAGACTCTCTTAATAGGGTCACAAATAGAAATTAAAGAACCGAATTTGGCTGTGTAACCCTACCTATAGGTACACCAACTAGTTTTAAAATATATAGATTATCAGACCACTTTACTTGAGATACTAGGATAAGTTCCAAAATATCGGACGGCTCCACATTTTCGGTCGCGTAAGAAAAACTATACTAAATTAACTTTTATTTTAATTAGCTATTAGGTAGCTATATACTACATTTCATACGTGACCGAAAATTTGAAATCGCCTGATAATTTGGAACTTACCCTATTCTGAGGACAGCGCAGTAACTGCCTAGCCTATGTAGAAGGGGCCCCCCGGTCACGAGCCCCCCTGTTTTTAAATCCTTATTTACCTATACTATTTAATCCTTATTGACGTTTTTGTAGTTCATTACTGAATAGACATAAAATATATGTATATAGGGGGGGGGTGCCGCCCCCCGAACCCCCCTGCCTGGTCATTAAACAATCATGAAGTGTGCGGTACAACAAACTAGCGGATACAACAAACTACATTAGTAACTCTCAGTTATTTCTATCTAAGTAATTCTTCATTTGTTCAACTAGGTAAATAAGGATTAAAAAACAGGGGGGGGGGCTCGGGATCGGGGGGGCTCATGATCGGGGGGGGCTCATGACCGGGGGGCTCTTGACCGGGGGGGCTCTTGACCGTACCCCATGTAGAAGGTATTGACACTGAAAAAAAACAGCTAGGTAGGTATGATGCTTAAATAAGTTAACATATAATAATCTAGGAAAGTTAGTTTGGATATCAGTTTACAAACTGGAAGGCAGTAATCAAAATTTATTATTATAAAAGTTATATACTGATAATCAGCTCTTCAAATAACTACCTATATAAAGCCACCAAACTATCAATCACCAATATTTTAGAATATTTAGGCAGACATTTATCAATTCATTAATGGAATTAATTAATAATTAATAATCGATCGGCAGCGATAATACTATTTAATGCATATAACGCTATTGTTTGCACTTGAACTAAAATGGTATTGAGGAGCGTTCACATTCAACACGTAACACACTTGAAACAAGATTTAAACTGAAAAGTGTTATGCGAATAAATTAGCTTTGAGGAAAGCATAAGTTGCCACTTACTCATTTGATTGAACTCACATCTAAACTTAAAAAAAAGGTAGCACTAACTCCCATAATAAGTTAATTTATACACCAGATAAATAAGATTAACAGTCTTTGTGGGTTACTTTATCACACTATGTCATAGTTGTTTTAACTCACACCTAAACTTACAAAAAAGTAGCGCCAACTCTCATAGTAAGTTAATTCATACACTGCAGAATACACTGGATTAACAGTCTTTGTGGGTTACTATAACACACTATGTCATAGTTGATTTAACTCGCACCTAAACTTAAAAAAGTAGCGTCAACTCTCATAGTAAGTTAATTCATACACCAGATACATTGAATTAACAATCTTTGTGAGTTACTTCAACACACTATGTCATAGTTGTTTTAACATATGTTCAAACTCCCAAAATGTAACTCCAACTCTCATAGTAAGTTGATTCAATCCATAAAATGATTTGAATTAACTATGTTTGGTGACACATAAATCATAGTTGTTTTGACACACATGAAAACATGAATAAAGTCAAACCAACTCACGTAATAAATTGATTCAAAGCATAAATTGTTGACCCATTAAATATGAGTAAACTTTTTTCTCTGTGTAGTTGATTTTCTCATTACCTAACACGTTCTTTTCTAAAAAAATTAAATTCGTGAATTGATTTCTAATTTTGGCCCTCGCAGCGGGGTATGGACCTGCTATATGTTTCTTTGCTTTGTGTTTCGTTGGCTGTAACCAGAATTTGGCAGTGGCTTTACTCATTTTGGCACAGGGGATTACAGGATGTCAATATTCAGGGTAAGTAAACCAATTTACACAACAGAGAAAAAGCATTTAAGAAATAATAAGCATATTGAAACAGCTGATTCGTGATGACTGAACATTACAATTATTATCTCTTCTTAATTAATTCAAAATGATCGAGTTTATTAAAAATGTCATATACGTGTTTAATAATAGTGGATTCTTTGGATTCAAATCAGTAATTCTTGATATTGGTGTTTTTATCTACTGTAGTTACAACTGTTCTTTGGTGGATTTGTCACCACGATATGCGGGAATCGTCACTGGAATATCATGTTCATTTGCTAACCTGACAGGATTCTCTTCAACTCTAATCCTAGAGCAACTCCTGGAGCAAAATGTGAGTATAATGATTATTGTGACAATACCTGATACTCTAAAGTTTTTACTATTGTTGTTGTTTTCTAGCCATCTCTACAAGGTTGGCAATACGGATTTCTGCTGACTGGTGCACTTTATGTAGTCTCAACAACTGTTTACGTTGCTACAGTGGATGGTGAAATTCAATCGTGGAATTACCACTCAACAGGTTAAATATCTATCTATCATTCTTTACAGCTTCAGTATGTATATTATACAACATATTTAAGTCAAATAATAATCTTTTTATTTATTCAGATCGAAAAGTGGGAGAAGAATCAACAGGATTGATAGATTCTGAAGATTTGATAAGAGATAGCGTGAAATAGTACATAGAAATTTTATCGCTATACGGTTTTTCTTAAATGAAATTAATAAAACTTATACCTTATGTGAACTTATTTTGATTGTTAAATGGGCAGTAAACCTTTAGACTAACCATTTTTCACTTTTTGATAAATCGATATTAATTATAGAATAAAATAATGACATTTTATCTTCAACAATTCGATTTAATTTTTAAAAATAATTCTCAACTACAGCTCCATCTTCTGATGAACATCTTTGGTGGGTCTAGGCTGATTTTCCGAAACCAAATTAGCCGAAAATGGATTTTCCGAAGGACAAATTTACCGAAGACGAATTTGTCGAAAATAAAATTTGATGTATTTAAATGAACATTCTGTGGGACTTGGTAGTTCTCATCATTATTTCTTATGCATAAAAAATATCTCATATGAATTTGACCTTACTATTGCTATATAAATTTGTATTTCATTAATTCCGTATTATTTTGCTAAATTAATATACATAACTTTATATAATAAATATTAATATGTATATGACATTACTAATGAAGAGTTGATAAAAATCAATGTTTTTAACCGAAACAAATTTATTCATGAAAGTGACACTATCGTAGAAGCCAGAGGTATATTGGGAAGATATAAACATAACTAATAGTTATATTATTCATTACTAACAATTTTATATTTCAAACGGAATAAATTGAATAAATATTTATAGGGAATTTTATTAACAACCGAATAAAAAATAAGAATCCCGTACGTTCTCTGTATGGCAAAATACAAAGAACTTTAGTTTAGTAATCACACAAAGTTGTTTACATGCATGTAGTTTATTTAACTCGAAGCGTTTGAATTCATTTAATTTTAGTAGGGATTCATCGTCAGCTTCAACCATATCGTTGAATACATCGATAACGTTAAAAATAATTAAATACAAGGATCTGGAGGAAGCAGTGAGAAAGGAAAGTGACTCCATGAAAAAATTCACTTACAACAGTCTTTGACAATACTTTTGTAGGCAGGAAAACAAATCTCTGAATGCAGTCACTTACCAAGGAATGTGATGAAAAAGGAGACAAACACCGGTGACTGCACTCCCAGATGCAAGAGGAAAATGAAGAGATGATACTAAATGAAGCCTACGAACCTACATGACACAAAAATCTAATACCTCTTAATTTAAGAAAATAACCCCAGAACTATTCTCTAAAACTGAAAGTAGCGTTAAAAAAATGTTCATCTTTAGTCATTTATTTTTTAGTTTATACAGTGTATTTTTTTTTTTGCCTAGGATCTTTTCAACCACTTATTGCAGAGCTTTGCATGCAGAAAAATTGCAAAAATTATACATCAATAAAAAGGTTAAGAATGGAACTCGCAATCTATATAATATTTATAGATTATCTCTCTAAAGTAGGTGGTGAAAATGGCCTCCATCGGCACGTAGAGAGAGTCTCGCTCGCTTCAGCACGTTGCCTGCAACTCTCCTGATTGTATTCTTGTTATATGATTCAGTGAAACATCTAAAAAAATTAATAAGAGAATCAATGGATTCTGGTTTCTGACAATAAACATGTTTTTGGGCAAAGAATTGAATTCAGAAGAATTTTTCTTCCGTCCAAATAAATGTTCTGTACGAAATCTTCAAGTTGAGAAAGGAGTCATTCACAGAATTGTCGACGTTGCTACTTTGGGTAGCTGTGAGAGGTTGTACTGAAGTTATTTTTATAAAACTTGAAATTCAGATCATAGTTCTTTATTTCCATATGGTATTGAGGCTTCATGAAGAATGCAGTACAATTTTCCGGAGATATTCAAAGCGATTTTTAGTGACAAGGTTCCTAACTTCTTCAATTCCCGCATCTTTCCTCTTCGTTTCCCTCTTTTCGTTGGGGTTAGTGCGCAATTGATGCACTTAGTAAGAATTGCAAATTAACTTTATAAATATGTTTACCCGGTACTTGGTTGTAGTTATACCCTTCTGGATAGCAGAATGATTCAAAAATTCTTGCCTTACTTTTGTTGACGACGAGTTTCGCCCGAAAACTCACACGATGAATATCTCCTGTTCGTCTGATAACATCTTCTTTATTGTTGAATCTTCTTAAGCTCGTTTACTTCTTCAGGATGCTAATTTTACGTCAAAATGACGTATCATGTATACCAAAATATGCGATATTTATGTGTAAAATAAATGGTAGAAAAGATCCTAGGCAATAAAAACACACTGTACAACACCTATATCTGGTGTATTTATATCCAAACTTAATAATTTGCCATCATGAGTGAAGAAAATGTATCGATATCAATTACATATCCATGTAAGGTACCTATAACACACAGATGATCCAATAGTATATTAATTGCACATAATATCAACGTTTGGGAGCTATCATGACACAATTTAGATATTACTCTTTTGTAAATTAGGCAGTATTTCTATTCAATAATGAATTCATTGTGATATTTAAATAAGAATTTTCCCTGACTCAAGTGCCCGATTTAAAATAAGAGAAATATTTCCCCTGTTCTATTCAACAATGAATGTATTTTAAAAATTAGTATACCTAGGTTTTAATAATAGAAAATAGCAAATTTTATTCCATTTTAAGAGTACTTGCATGCCTTTTTCAGCCAAAATTGTTGGAACGAAAATCTATATATATAATACGCTACATCTGTGTGTGTGTCTGTCTGTGTGTTACTTGGAGCAATATTACTCACAAAGAGACTTGAAAATTTACAACTTTTTAGAAAGTTGGTCTATGGTCCTACAGAACGCAATTGATTGGTTTTACGAAATTCCAACGGGTTTTTGAATTATTCGAATTTTAAGTTTTAATGGAATACATAAGGATTTTTCAAATCGGGAAATAAATGGTAACATACGAAATAAATGAAAAAATAAAATTTGTATCAATCGAATCGAAAAAATATCTACAATATGTTAAATGTAAAAATGGTCTACAAAAATGACCGTGTTAACCGTTTTTCAAAATTCGAAGTATTTTTCGAGATATGACGAAAATTAGAAAATGAAAAATTTAACTCTACGCTGGTTATCATTTTTTCTCACGAAAATCAATGACAAATTTTGTAAGATTAAAAATATAATAATTATAATGTTAATATTGATATTGACGGGTGGGAATATGAATAATATTCGAAATAAATGATATTTAAAATATATTTAGTAAAATAATAACGAATTTTACGTTATTATATTAATTAATTTAAATAAATGGAATATCAGCTGCTTCCTATATATGACGATTATATATATTCTATCTCGAGCATTGAACTGATCTATGTAGCTAATTGTTTTAGTTTTTCATAATGTGATTATTTAAATAATGTTTATAATTTGTAGTTATTTATACAGCTATCTTATATAATAATTTATGATCTATACGACAGTAATCTACACAAATTGATGACGTCACGAGACGGAAAATTACTCTTAACTGGTACCTAATTCTTATGAAATGTAATGGAAAATGGGATGTGAAATCTGGTACTAGGAATTTTCGCTGCAAGAAAATTCGCCGTGGGAAATTTCACCGCAAGAAAATTCGCCGTAAGAAAATTTTCCGTAAGGAATTTTCGCCATAAATTTTATTTTTAACTCTAGGCTTAAGAACCCCAGACCAATAAATTGATCATCACAATAATTGCTAGGGTCTTTCTCCAACCCCCGTTAAAAGGATACTGATTAAAAGAGAAAGCAGACTATTTAGATATGAATAATATGTAGAAGAGTGCTTTTAGTCTGATTTCAGTTTTATTTTAATTTAATTTTAGTAGGGGTTTAACGTCTGCTTCGGAACCAAAGGCCATATCTCTGACGTCAAAAGGAAATTAAGTACAAGGGACTGGAAGAAGCAGCCAGAAAGAAAGAGCCTCCATGAACAAAGTCACTTACCACCATCGGTAACAATGCTCATGGATGCAGAAAAGCTACTCCGTGAATGCAGGCACCTACTAAGAAATGTGACGAAAAGGGACACAAGCACCGGTGACTGAACTCACGGATGAAAGAGGAAAATGAAGAGGCAATAGTAAGTATAATCCTGGCGCTATCCTCAAAATTGAAAGTAGCGTTTCATAAATTGATAAACATAGTAAAAACAAAACAAATTTGCCATCTAATTTCATGTAAAGTTTCATGACATCGTCGAAATTAGATTTAATAAAAAAATATAGAACAAACTGACAACAAATACTTAAGTTTGATTGCCCATTCAATTTTGTTTTTTCTTTGTATGAAATTGTTATTGTTTGATATCAAGGGTCTTGTTAAACTATTGTGACTCTCTCAACTCTAACAATTAATGTGGTGATCACTTAAATTTGTATGGGATTCTAAATTTAAGAGTTAAAAAAATATTTTACGGCGAAAATTCCTCACCGCGAATTTTCTAACGGCGAATTTTCTTGCGGCGAAATTTCTTACAGCAAATTTTCTTACGGCGAAATTTCCGGTCACGGTGAAATCTGTATGGACAAACACAATGAGTAAAGTCCTTAAATATTAAAAAATATATTGTAATATATGCACGTTACCATGCATTTTGCACGAGTAAACACTAGTTCAATGTATTAGACGATAGGCCATAGATCAGCTCATTGTATAGATCAGCTCAAACTAGAAGTCTGTTATTTGAATAATTTTGTGCAGTGCCTCCAGCTCTAGGTCCGGAGTCCAATAAAATCTCGGTTAGTATGAAGACTAGAATTCTTAGTTTTAAGTTTTAGCATCTTGTTACCACTCCCTATCCTGGTGAAATTTTAGCTAGTGCTGACTCAAAGATAAGCTGGTTTTGGCGCATATGGCATAGTTCCGAGGCCCTGAAATACCATGCGATGTCAATAAGTCACGCCAACAGCAGTCTGGCAATTGCTACTGTTTCGCTGAATTAAAAGTATCACATAACAAGCGGTTATGTGATATTGTTTTGTAATTTGTATAAGCCTATATTTTATTGTTAATTTTTTAGTAGCTAAGACCTTTTAATAAATTTCAGAATCAGTTATCCAACACTTCATATCGTTTCCAACACCGGCTAGCTAGGGGCATACTGACCGAACATCCCCTATATCATAAAAGTTATCTTAGTGATTTGATGTAATTAGGTTGTATTACTGCATATGTATTATATGTGTAATATGAACTTTAGAAATTATACAGTAAAAGTAAGTTTAAATGCCTACCAATATGATTCTTATGCACAACAAGTATATAAACCTAACCGGCTAACAATTTGGTATCGGTGCATCTCTAAACAAGAAGATAGAACTAAATAGATGTATATCATCACTGCATCATGAATTATTGACAATAAATGAATAAATACGTTAGTAACACATAATCTAAAAGCAAGCCAAACGCTCAATTAAAAGAAATTTAACATGCTCACAAAGCTGACTGACTGATTCTGACTGAATAAAGCTTGAACGTCTTTAAAATAAGAACACATTAAAGGAATAATTTTGTGGTAAAAGATTACCAGTTATGAGGATTAACTGAGAGATAGAATAATTGATGGATCATTTAGTGTAACTAAGGGTTATGATTTCGTTGTTTCGTTTTTTTTTTTCTGTAACTTTTGTGTAATTTTACATTTTGTTTGAAATAAGTCTTTCGGAAAATATGTCTTTTGGCAAATCCTCACTTCAGCATATCCGTTTTCGACAAATTTGGGTTTCGGTAAATTTGTATTCGGAAAATACGGTTCGGTGAATTAGGGTTAGGCGAATTAGTTTTCGGAGAATTCGGTTTCGGCAAATTCCTTTTTACCGCCCTTTTTACCGCCCAAGTCTCCATTCATCCATATTCCCATTCACTTCCTCTCTTACTGTATTTTCCACTCCATACACAAATTTTCCACTCCAGGAAATGTCTGAATAACATTTATAAACTCTTAAACTTTCTATTTTAATAAATAATATCCTTGAATATCTGTAATTAATCAAATCTGTAAATGAATGAAAATATCATTATTTCTACCCATATTTGCCTAGCGTGATCACAGCCTCTTATTCACTAACTAATTAAGTTGTGTATGAACAAATGGACTACTTTTCTATGCTTTTAAACTCTTAACTCTGGAACGACCTGCGGGCCTCAGAGGCCCGGTCTGGTTTTTAATATTGATGTATTATTTGAAAACTTATTGACTTGAGTTGATGAAACTTCGTGACTCTCTTTGTCAATGACGTATTTATTCATCGTTTAATTATCAGTGAAAATAATGCAACGAAATTTGTTCTATTTTGTTTTACATCCTTTTTGATAAAGTGGGCCTCTGGAGCCTGGATGAAGAACTATTGCTTCTGCGTCACATTTTACAGGAATAATAGCAATTTTGCTGTAAATTGCAATGCGACGCAACAGCGCAAGTCAGAGGTCTAAATTTATGCATTGTAATAAAATACTATACAACTAGATAAAATGTTGCGTCGAAATGTCTGTCGACGAAATGTCTTTCGACGAAAAATCTGCACCCCTTAACAACTCCATTCCTACTTTAACAACGTTTCTCTTGTACTGATGTCTGATGCACATTTTACAGAGATTTTCCTCCATGAGATGATGAACATTTTGGAAAAAGTGCTATTGACCTTTTATGAAATGTGAGATGACGCAGTATACTTTCCACATTTTACCCTCTGTTGCAGAGGGCAATATATATATATATATATATATATATATATATATATCATATGCAATTTGTGTTTGCATATGACACATGTCAGTTATAACATGACAGGTCTACATTTGATATTCCGAGGTGCAGTTAATTAGTTCACAAAAACTTAATGAAATTATGTGTAACTGTTTTAAAGTTACTTTTTCAAATTTATAAATTAGAATAAAAAAAATACATAAATTCTAAATTATAATTGTAATTATTAGTTTCCAGACTTTATGTATTAATTACAATGAGTTACTTAACATTGTTTTTGGGCAACTATTGTTATTGTTTATCTCTAATAATTGTGATATTAAAGGAAACCGATAATAATCTACTTACAATTAAAATCTAGATGAAGATTAATCAAAATATACTTTTTTACCAAAAATTAGGAGATAGAAATTTGAGGAAATTTGAGAGAAAGCAATTAGAAAACAAATAATTTAGAAACTACAAATTTAGAAAAAATAGAATGAAATATCATAATTTGAAGTAATTCGAAATTTTCTATTTTGCAAACAATACTGATGTAACGGGGTATATTGAGCATTTAATTGTAAATAAGAGTTAGGAGAATTATATATATTTATGTTTTCTAATGTTTATGTTTATAATATATTTACAGATAATATTTACAAGGTATATTTAATTCTATTGATTAACAGTTCATGATTGAGAGAAACGATTGTATTAATCTAATACTACTAATAGAGCCAGGGTATGTGTTTGTTCAATAATGTAATATGATTGTAGGTTATAATGATTGATATTCTATTGATATGTTTTATTGTATTGCAGCCTGGCTTTCTTCTCATTATACTGGCTTTTCTCTCATCTGATTATACTGGTTTCTTACCTCATTGCATCTCATACTGCCCAACTTGTATATATCCATCTGCATATCATCAATATACTTCAACTATCCAATCATCTCATTGTCCTTCCAAATCATCCATATATCTCATTAAACCACTATACAATAACGAGCCTCAACTATGACGTTAGAACCATGGAGCCCCGTCACATTGGTGCCGTGACCAGGATTCATCTCTAAAAATTCATGTCCAGGATTCATCTCTACAATTCATTCCCGGTATTTGTCGCTCTTCTTGATATTATCTGAAAAGGAGAAGAGATAATTAATTATAATGTCGTCAGATGAACGAGAACCAGATTACAAGTCTGATGAAGAGGCAGAATCTTTAAACAAGGGCTGGTCATTTGTGAAGACATTTCTCCAGGAAATTAGGAAGAGAGATGTGGATGATGAGGATGAAAATATAAAGACAACAATAGCAGAAATCAATGAAGAATTAAGGAAACACCTGAATATGGAGGAATCTGAAATGAAATTTGAAAAATCCATTAATGATAAAGATGATTTTCCAAGTGAAGAGGAAGAAGACAAGGATGAGGAAAAGAGAAAATCTAGGAAGAAAGAGAAAATGACAAGAGAAAGTGACAGTATTCTTGGATCATTGTTGGAGAAACTAGATAACAGAACTGTCCCTGATTTGGATATCTATGAGGAAGGTGGTGCTTTGACATTGGAAGTGTATCTGGAAAGATTTGAAGAGTATTGCTCTGGAAAATTCAAAGGCAAGAAGTACTTATGGTTACCTGAGCTTGAGCGACATCTGAAGGGAAGAACATTAGACAGCTTCATAGCAGTTAAACAACTTGATGATACTTATGAATCTGTAAAGAAGAGTCTATTATCTTGGTACAAAGATCAAGATGAATCGAGAAAGCGTAAAGCTAGAAATGATTTTGAAAACGCTAACAGGAAGGGTGGTGAATCAATTATGCTTTATTCGAATAGATTACTCTCTATGTTCAGATTGGCTTTTCCTAAAAAGAAGTCCATTACAAGTGAAGTTTTAGTCAACAAGTTTCGTCAAACTATTCCTAAAGATTTGAAGTCAATTATTGATAATCAAGTTTATAGCTACAAACTGAAAGATGAAAAAATACCATATGAAATAATTCAAAAATGTGCAAGAATTTATGATACTGAAAATAATGAGAGACAACTGGTGAAAGAAAATGAAGAGGATGTTGTTGTCATCAATTTGGCAAAGCCTGAGATCACTGATCAGAGGAAGGAGAGACCTTACTTCAAGAATAAACAACCAATTATGTCCAACAGCAAGAACAATCAATTTACTAAAGACAGGAATCATCAACAGAATAGATTCCCAAAACCACCAGATCCATCTTTCAATCAAACTTGTACGTATTGTGGAAAATTTGGTCATGCATATGAGAAGTGTAGAATGAGAGCAAAGCAATGCTACTCTTGTGGGAAAGCAGGTCATTTCTCAAGAAATTGTAGATACAGGCAACAGGAATCATATCAGGGTAGTTCCTGGAGAGAAAATTTGAATATCCGAAGAAGAAAACAATCATTTTCACCTCAGAAAAGAAACCCTCAGAACTGGAATGATAGAAGCCGTTCATACCAACCTTATCATAGAAATAATGTCAGAAATGATTTAAATGGTTAACCTCCAGTGATGCCGGGGGAGATCTGGAGGCAAGAGACCTAACCTCGAAAGACAAAAACTGTAAGTACGATGAACCTGAAATATGTCTAATTGATGATTTAAAACCTGCTAAATTATTTAAAATTCCAATTACAATATGTTCTATTATTTCCAAAGCTATGATAGATACTGGAACTAACAGTTCTTATATAATGATAGATATGGTTCATAAATTAAAATTGGAAGTAGATGAACAGAAAACAAAGACAATTATAGCTTATGGTGGAAATAAAGCTGAAACAAGGGGTATGGTTACACTGACACTAGAAATAGCTGGTATGAACTTCTGTCAAGAAATGCATGTATTGGAGGGAAGTAATTCTCAGTATGATCTAATTTTGGGAATGGATTTCCTAAAACAGAATAATGTAATTTTAGATTTTCCAAGAAAAATTGTGAGATTTGGCCAGAAAAAGAATGTTAATTTGAGTATCCATTTAAATGAGAATGATGAAATTGATGAAAGAAATTATAATAAAGTCTCAGTTTATTCAGATAAAGAATGTACTGTGAAGCCTGGTGATAGTGAAGTATTGCAAATATCTTCTAACTTAGCTATGGATTGTGATGATTGTTATTTTGAAGGGAAGATAGATGATAATATTGAATATTATTGTGGTATCATTAATGAGCATAATCAGAAGATTATTGTTCAAAATAAGACAAATAAAAAGAGAAAAATTAAACAAGGTGAAAAAGTAGGTGAAATTTTTATGTTAATTGAGCAAGATGTTATGGATGCTAAAGAGAAGTGGACAGAAACTCAATTAGAAAAAGAGGTTAAATTAGATCACTTGGAAGAGGATAAAAAGAAAGAAGTGTATAAAATGTTAATGTCAGTAAATGAAGCACTCAGCACTGGAGATAATGATATTGGTGAAGCCAAAGTCAGTGCCCATCACATTGAACTTTATGATTACACACCAATATGGCAAAAACCTCGCCATTTTCCAAAGCCAATTGAAAATGAGATAGAAGCTCAGTGTGAAGACCTTCTTAGAACTGGCATAATTGAGCACAGTAATTCTAATTGGTCATCGCCTTGTGTACCTGTACGGAAAGCAGATGGTGGATTGAGATTATGCATAGATTATCGTAAGTTAAATAAGGCCACCAAACCTGAAAAGTTTCCCATGCCAAATCTCACTCAATGTCTATACAAGGTTGGTAGAGTTCAATGGTTCACCAAGATTGATCTCGTAAGAGGTTATTACCAGGTCACTTTGGATGAACAAAGTAAAGAACTTACTGCATTTAGCACATCTAATAATCATTATCAGTTTAGGAGATTGTCATTTGGATTAAAAAATTCTGGCATAGCATTCCAGAAAAATATGCAACATATTCTGTCACCTTTGCCATCTCATAACATGATTATTTATATAGATGATATTTTGATCATGTCTGATAATTTTGATGACCATGTTAAATCTGTAAGAGAAATATTAAATTTATTACTTATGTATAATGTCAAAATAAAAGTGAGTAAATGTGAGTTTTTCAGATCTGAAGTTACCTTTTTGGGACATATACTCACAGCATCAGGTATCAAGAAATCACCTGAATATGTTGAAAAGGTGAGAAACTATGAGAGACCTGAAACAGTCAAGCAGTTGCGTAAATTTTTAGGACTCATCAATTTTCAAAGAAAATTCATTGAAAAATGTTCTGAAATTAGTAAACCTCTGAATGAATTGACCAATAAACCTGATAAGTCAAAGATTGATTGGACACAAGAGAGAATTGATGCTTTTGAAAATTTGAAGTTAAAAGTAGAAAATGATGTACTACTTACCTATCCAGACTACAGTGAGAATGCTTCAAAACTCGAGTTATATGTAGATGCGTCAGATACAGGAGCCGGTGCATGCTTGATGCAGAAAAATGGAGAAGAATATAAAGTGATTGGCTATAACTCTATGTGCTTTTCCAAGGAACAGTCAGGATATCCTGCTACTGAAAGAGAACTCGCAGCGATTAGATGGGGTCTTGAAGTTTTCAAACCATTCATTTATGGAATCTCCTTTATCTTGAAAACAGATCACAAACCATTGATTTACATGCATAACATGGCAGCACATAAAGCTAGGGTAAGAAGAACTTTGGAAGAAATTTCTGAATATGATTTTGATATTAAATACTTACCAGGTGTGAAGAACAGTGCAGCTGATTTTCTATCGAGAATGGACTCTAGTAAAGAGGAACCTCTGCAAAATGTAGTTGAACTGCCAAAGGACTTCAGAGTTTTACAGAAAATAGACGGAGGAGGCAATTCTCTCTTCGAAGCACTAATGGTTGCAATGAAGGACATCTGGGAAGAAGAGAAACTGGACGAACTACCTGCAGATCATCTGGAATTAAGAGAAAAAGTGATTAATGAATTGATAATGAACATGAAAATATATAAATTACCTGAAAATAAACAAGAAAAACATAAATTAAAATTGATGCTAAAGTCTGATCATATGCCATGTGATGAAGCTATTTTAGCAACTTCAAAACTATACCATGCAGAAATAAGGGTATATCATAATATGAAAACTCCTGTTATTTATTTAGCCAATTCAGATGAAAATTGTGAGAGAATCATCAACCTACAGTGTATTGCTCAAATTCACTACAATCCAATTTATAGCAGAAAAGACAATGTTGATGTTGATAGAAGTATCATAAACACTATTGTAATTGAAGAACAGCATTTGTCATGTAATTTCGATGAAGATAATTTGGATTTGGATAATTTGTTTGATGAATTGAATTATGACCTAAAATATTGTATGAATAACCATGATTTGAATTTACAGCACTTGAGCATGGAATATAATGAAGAGACCTTATGTGTAATTGTTGATAGTGGATCTCAAGTGAGTATTATTGGAGAAGAAACATGGAATAGAATCAAAATTGGTGATGAAGAGGTTATTCCTGAGACAACACCTCTAAAAGGTATTGCAGGTGTGAGTAGTAATTGTTTAGGAATGGTTAAGCTGAAATTCAAATTCGGAGATTATAATATGACTCACGGTTTTCCATTTTGTATTGTAAAACAGGAATACTTACCATCCTGTATATTGATTGGTTTAAACTTTTTGAGAGAATTTTCTTTTGTCATGAATTTTATATCAAATGAAGTTATAATTGATAATGAGTGTAGACTTGAATTAAGAAATTCATTTCCAAGCCATCATGTGACAAATATTGAAGTTTATGATTACCAAGAAAAGCAAATAAAATTTGGAATTTCATTTGATGATTTGGAAATTATGCAAATGAGTAACAAACCTTTAAGAATCTTGAAATGCAATATAGAGCAAAATAAGCCTGTTAAGGAATGGAAAGATAAGGCAATTCAGCAATTCAAGCGGTATAGAGGGGACATTGAAATAAATGATGGATTATTAGTAAAAAAGAGAGGTAATTTTTTTCCTATTATTGTAACCTATCCTTTCATTGTTGAAGTTTTGTTCAAGGTACATCAGAAGTTGGCACACATTGGCAGACATAAGCTACTGGATGTGATTTGCAGACAATTTTGGCATCCAGCAATTGATAAAACTGCAAGAGAAATATGCAAGTGTTGTGAGTACTGTCAAATGAATAAAACTAATACACAAGTGGAAAGTCCACCTATTTTGAAAATTGGCATTAAAGAACCTTTTCAACTGGTATCTATGGACCTTGTGAAATTTCCAACATCTAAAAAGAATAATAATGCAGCTTTAGTTGTAGTTGATCATGGATCTAAGTGGCTAACAGCAGTGCCTGTGAAGAATAAATCAGCAAGTACTATTGCTGAAGCTTTGAGAACAAAGATTTTACCAAATATTGTGAAGGTACCTCTTAATATATTGTCTGACAATGGTTTAGAATTTAAAGGTGCTGAAACTGAAGAAGTTCTACAGGAACACAACATAACACATCTGTTTTCTTCACCTTATACTCCTGAGGGAAATGGAGCTGTTGAAAGAGTTAACAAAACTTTGATTAATCTAATCAAAGGAGTGGTAACTGATATAAGAGACTGGGATAGATATTTGTATAAAGCTATTTTAATATATAATAATACTTATCATTCTCAGATCGAGTCTAGCCCAGCAGAATATTTATTGAGCAAATGTCATCAAGGAGCAGACCAAATTCCTGTGGACAGAGAAACTTCTGATTGTTGGAAAGAAGGACATCCAAATTTCAAGTCATTTGTTGTTGGTCAGAAGGTAATAAAGAAGATTACACGTATTGGGAATTATGCATCCTATAAACTAATGCCAATATATGAAGGACCATTCATTGTTACTAAAGTACAAAGTAATGGAGTTAGCTATGAAATAAAACGAGATCTATCTTCAAATGCTGTAATTAAATGTAATCATCGAAAGTTAAGAGCTTTCAGGGAATTACCGTGGAATATCATGAAATTCGTGCCACACATAGATGAGGAAGATCATGACCTAGAAGAGATTGATGAATCTCCTACATCATCTTTCAAGAATTTCAGCTATATTTCGTCTGACGAATCTTCTTTTGAAGGATTTGAAGTGCCTGTAAATGAAGAAAAAAGAGTTAGATTTGCATCTGATGAAAAACATGCACATGTTTCGTATGAAGAGCTATCTTACGCAGGAACTTCGATAAATGACTTGGTTGATGATGCGGAAAATATTATGTTTAATACTGATGAAAATGCTAATAAAAGTATTAGTCAACTACCTTGTTCTGAATCTGTTTCACTTTTGCAAGATGGAAAATTGAATTCCACTCCAGTTGATGATATTGACATTAAATTTCGCGAATATATGAAGATGGAGACACTCAAAGATTCATGGTTAATTTGTGAGAAAAGTTTGTCACTGCAAGAAGAATTATCTTCAAAGTTATCAGATTTGTCTTCTGTATTAGATACTTTTTCTGATATGATGAATCAAGCAATTTGTGACAAAGAATCTACTGAAATAAACCAGCAAGAAGAAGAAAATACTGAAACTGTTGCAAATGTCAGAAATAGTTTTTCTGGATTTGTCGAAGAAACCCTGAGTGGTAAAATTTCAAGCACTGTTTCTGAATTGAAAAATATTATATCTGAATGTAAGGAGAATATGAAGAAAGGTAGAAAAAGAGGTGGAGACTTAAGAAGAGAAATTACCCAATTTCAGCAAGAAAGAAGTAGAAATTCAACATATCAGAGTTCTCACTATTCATCTGTTGAGAATATTTTTGGTTCACCGAGTGAAAGGAGTGACTTCTTGAGGATGAAACCAACTTCATCCAGCACCCCTAAGATGATGACACTCAGATCTAGAGGACCAGTGGAAGAACTTCCAAGAGTACAACAATCAACTTTGGAATACAGACTTAAATAGGCTTATTGTATATAATTGTATATAGATTAAATTAATAATGTAAAAAAAAAAAAAAATCTATAAAATAATTTATAAAAAAAATCTATAAAAAGAAAATGTATATATATAAAAGAAAATTATAAAAATCTATAAAATTATAAAAATAATATTGTGTATCTATTTATTGCTATTTGTTTATTAGTTCGATATATGTTTAGAGTTTATTTCTAATAGTTTTTAAATAGGTTAAAAACTGGGAAGGGGGTAATGTAACGGGGTATATTGAGCATTTAATTGTAAATAAGAGTTAGGAGAATTATATATATTTATGTTTTCTAATGTTTATGTTTATAATATATTTACAGATAATATTTACAAGGTATATTTAATTCTATTGATTAACAGTTCATGATTGAGAGAAACGATTGTATTAATCTAATACTACTAATAGAGCCAGGGTATGTGTTTGTTCAATAATGTAATATGATTGTAGGTTATAATGATTGATATTCTATTGATATGTTTTATTGTATTGCAGCCTGGCTTTCTTCTCATTATACTGGCTTTTCTCTCATCTGATTATACTGGTTTCTTACCTCATTGCATCTCATACTGCCCAACTTGTATATATCCATCTGCATATCATCAATATACTTCAACTATCCAATCATCTCATTGTCCTTCCAAATCATCCATATATCTCATTAAACCACTATACAATAACGAGCCTCAACTATGACGTTAGAACCATGGAGCCCCGTCACACTGATATAGCAAAAACAATTTGAAACAATACAATTAGATATAAATAATTACAATAATTAGATATAGACATATTATTTAGGAAAAAATAAACTGAAATTTACTAATTAAGAATCACATATATAGTATTGACTAAATAATTAGAACACAGCTAATTTATAGGTACTGATTATTGACCAGAGCACTAATATTACTCCACACCTGTGAATGAACACACATGCTGAACTATGACATCTTCATTTAAATTTGAGCTACTGAAAGCACAGTGTTGGCACTTGTTGTGTCACGATTGAAGTGATAACATCTATAAGTTAGATGGGGTCTAATATTTAATGATATCATTATTGTGCTAGCTAGTGTTGTGTATAATCTAATGATAGTAATGATGTAGTGACGATTCATTGTAGTCAGATTCAAGTTAAGTATTAGCATTCTCTTTACTCTTTAATTCTACTAATCGACTGTATAAGGAAATTAAGAAAAATGCCAGTATGGGATGTACAGGTAAATCCGTTACAGCGGACGATCTTTGAACGGACACCCTTTACAACGGACAAAAATTGTTCTTTCTACCGTACTGCAGCTCGCTACAACGATCTCTTTAATCTATACGGTTTACCATATTTTAATCCGTCTACCAAGTATCTAGTCAAACATTTATTATATTCCGAGGCACTACAAATAAACAAATTACAATCAACACTTTAGTGTATTGTTTTCAGATTTTATAAGTACTTTGATTTAGTTACCCTTTCCCTATAAATTTTCTTTGATTAGAAAATTCTATAGAAAATTAAACAAGTGAATTAAAAGCTGAGTCCGCCATAGCGTCCATTGCTCGGCATTGCGGACACTTTTGGACAATTTGGTTTTAATGAAGAGTTTACATACAATCAAAATTAAAGCTAATTTAGCCGTATGAAAGTGTGATGCTTCTGTGACCAGAGTTCGAATTTTACACTAAAATGAGAAATTCGAATAATTGAAACTGGTTCTTGTAATAGATATTCAATAATATAGTTATTCGAATAATATAGTTATTCAAGTAATTTAGTTATTCAAGTAATTTAGTTATTCAAGTAATATAGTTATTCTAACAACAGTAGAACTTTTCCCCTCGTATATCTATAGTTTCAAAATTCACTGCAGGATCTATCATCAAATTGAGAAAGAGAAAAGTCATAATTTGAAGTTGTAACTAGGATCAAACTTACTATTGTTACCTTCGCAGAATACGGGAAGGTTATTTTTTACACGGCATTCATTTATTTATTAATCATCTTGTTATTCGCTTAACTGAAAAAGTGTTCAACAAAATTGCCTGAAATTTGGTGAAACGATTGTTCAATGTTCAGTGACCTGCTGGTAGAATATTGGGAGTGACCCGGTCAAATGTCAAGGTCATGGTCATTTATAACTCAAAAAGTGTTGAACCATATTGCATGAAACTTGGTGGCACGATTGATCAATATGCAGGAACCATTTTATTAGATTTGGAGATAAAACGGGTCAAAGCGGCGGCGAAGGTATGCGCTCTACCGAGTGCACGTATTCTAGTTCCCTTATATGTTCTTCACCAGAGATTATTTAAACCATCAGTTTCACCACTACTTTCCTCAAGCTCATAAAGATAGCACTTATCTTGTAGTAGGGCACTTTTTGAAGCTGAAAAAGTATTAGCGGATATTTCCATATTGTAATATTTATTCTTGGTTTGAGGAGTTATTAGGAGGTCTTTAGTTGCTGTATTGTTTCTTTTTTTTGTGAGAGATTTATTATCCACCTTAAGAATCTTTCTATTAACCTGCTAAGTATTGTTGCTTCGGAAATTATCAATCAGCTTCTTTCAGTTACGGTAAATACCTGTAAAAGCTTTCTTTCGAATGGAAAGAAAGAAATTGACTATAGTGTGGTGTTTGGTATGACTAAGAATTGGGTAATTTATAAATTCCAATCATATTTTTACGATAGAAATATTAAAAAATGTTCATATAAAACAGATTGTCATGCAAATTATATGCGTTGGATCTTGTGCTGATGCACTTCTAAAGCGATATCCTCTAAACTAACATTTATTTCCTCGGTTGCTACTTAGCACTCAACGTGAGAAGAAGTTCTTTCGCCGATCTTCTTGTCATCTCTCTTCTTTTTCTACGTTCAACTTAAATACATATATACCCTTACGTCTATCTTTAATTTCAGGACTTAGACTTAAATATCTAAAATCGTTTAACATTTATGCAAAAATATCTACCTATAAAATGAAAATAAACAAACATAGGAATTTTGAAACATATGGTAAAACAAGTAGAAAAGTTAATTCTAATATCCATACTTTTATTAAACATGCTCTGTATGAGTTTATAGCATTTCTGAAATAAATAATAGTAAGGTTAGGATTCCGGGGAAATCATCAAAATTTATAATATCTTGGTATGCTAAAGATATTTTGTTCCATTCGTACTAAAGGTAAAATCAATTTAAAATGTTTAGTATATGATTCTCATCAATAGGAATACAATTGGTAAAACATTTTTTAAAAAGGTCATGGTCATTACATAAGACTTTTTTACATTCAACCATATAAACTTACTGATGTCATAATTTTTTTAAAGTTTGTTCTGATAATACATCCATTATAGTTCTAATAAGAGGTACATGTTGGTCGTAGTATTATATTATAAAAATCTAAAACTACTTTATTTAAAATTATTTATTTAGACAACTGAATGCATTACCTTAAAAATGACTGATTGTGAAACTATGGAATAAACTAAAGAATAATATACTGTGGTCATGGTTTGAATGCATAAAAAAAAGGAATTGTAAACGAGAGTTAAAAGATAATTTGCAGTCGATTTAGACTCCTAAGTATTCACTCAAGATCAACATCATTAAAATATATTGGTGGTTAAAAAAAATTCATGAGTAAAAATCATTAGTATTAGTTTCTGTACATTCGGAGCTGATAAAGCTGAGATAATATTATTCAATTTAAATATCAGTGCATTAAAATCTGTTCCTGAAGTGCCGAAGGCAGAATCGTCAGCAAATAAATTGCATGAAAGTGTTTGCTAGAATATCGGTTGCAAGACTTTTCGTCTACAGGTATTTCGTCTACAGGTATTTCGTCTACAGGTATTTCGTCTACAGGTATTTCGTCTACTGGTATTTCGTCGACAGGTATTTCGTCTACAGGTATTTCGTCTACAGGTATTTCGTCTACAGGTATTTCGTCTACAGGTATTTCGTCTACAGATATTTCATCTACAGGTATTTCGTCTACAGGTATTTCGTCTACAGGTATTTCGTCGACAGACATTTCGTCTAGAGGTATTTCGTCTACAGGTATTTCGTCTACAGGTATTTCGTCTATAGGTATTTCATCTACAGGTATTTCATCTACAGGTATTTCGTCTACAGGTATTTCGTCTACAGGTATTTCGTCTACAGGTATTTCGTCTACAGGTATTTCGTCTACAGGTATTTCGTCTATAGGTATTTCATCTACAGGTATTTCGTCTACAGGTATTTCATCTACAGGTATTTCGTCTACAAGTATTTCGTCTACAGGTATTTCGTAGAAAGACATTTCGTCGAAGAATTTTCGTAACGGGGATATTAACACACTGAAATATATGTCTAACAGTGGGCGTGCCGCTTTCCGAACCTCTAGTAATTAAACAATCTTGAATGTGCAGAACTACAAAATAGCGGATACATCAAACTACACATCGGTCATTTATGTTGAGTATGTCTATATCCCCTTAACGAAAATAAATTCGTCGACGAAACGTCTTGTCGATGTAACGTCCTATCGACGAAATTTCTTTCAACGTAACGTCTGCACACTGAAATATCCTATATCGCTAATGAAGATGTTGAAAATGGTTTGAGATAAAATTGCTCCTTGTGTAAGAGTTAAATTCGTTAATATTTTCATTTATTATATTATTGTCAAAATAATGAATAATAAATCAGAATTGTAAACTAATTAATATTTACAAATTGTTTCTTATTGTTTGTTTAGGAAAATAATTCCTAAACAAAATTTTCATATCGTCTCTAAATCCATAAATTTATAGCTTCCTCAGTAAAATATCTATATCAATTGTATTGAATGTTTTTTTTTAATTAAAAACAATTGTATAAAAACCCTGATCAATGAATTTAAAAAAATTAATTGCAAGAGCTGTAAATGATTATTTTGTGAAGCCATATATTGCCATTTTGTGATCAAATTCTCATTGCCAATAGAATTTGATATTCTCTTCATTAATAATCGTTCAACTATTTTATCAAAAATATTCAAGTTTGAAAGAGGTTGAGGTCATTTCTAGAACCTGCCTTCAATACAGATGCAACTCTTGCCATTTCAAGACACTCAAGAAATATAAAATTATCTAAACAAATGTTAAAAATCCTACAAAAAATTGGACTAATTTCTTCTATTATCGATATTAAGTGATCAGGCTGTACTCCATTTTGTATAACTTTTATTTCATAGACTGGTTATAACAGATGATACTTGGTGAAAAACAAAAGAATTGGTTACAGAAGTACTATAAATTCCTAAATATATGGTTACATTTAGGATAAAATTCAAAATGTCTACAACTATCGAACAGAAATGTTGGTTAAAAGTTTTACATACTTTGAAACTTGACAGTCTAGTATACTGTTTACACTAGCTTCGGGTTTCGTATTTTTGTTTCCAACCTATCATTTGTTCATTCATCAAAACCCATAGTCTTTTAGAGTTGATTTCAAATTATTTTATTTTTCATGATAAAAATATAATAATTTTTCTTATTTCTGTACACATTGTAAGAACAATATAGAATTTTTTGCTTCTCATGAAAGTTTCAATGGTCTATTTTTCTTTATTATTAGTCTCTTTTTTTTTTTGTTTATAAAGACAATATTTTTCCATTAAAAACAAGAAGGATAAATCTTTACAGAAGAGGAAATTCCTTCAGGAACTACGAGTGAGGGGTTGAGTTCCCTGAAGGGGTGGAAACGACCCTCTAAAACCTCTCCTTCGCGGCTGAGAGGTTGCTGAAGGCATTCCCTCTCTGGATCGCAAGAACCATTCGCTGATGGAACCAGGCAGATTCCCTTGGATCATTCGTTGTCTCAACAAGGCGTCTACCTATGGACTTCATGATTAAGGAGGTCGTACTACCGTGTACCGTACGCTCCTGTGGTTTCTATAGCAATTGGCTCAAATATGTATGCATCTCCATGGGCGGAGTATTTTTGACGCTTACGGTTTTCCGCAGCCCCGGCAGCAGATCCGGCCTCAACTGCGGAATCATTGAGGTGTGTCTCGGCAAATGTGTCGACACACGTGCAATCCCAAATCAGACTCTTTCCATTCATGTAAGGAAACACAGTAATACCATCTGGGCGTTTACCATCACATATGTCAAGCCCAGGAGGCTCAAGTACTGAAGGGAGTCCTGCTCTCTGCAAAGCCCGTTTTATCACATCATTCATAGTCTCTTTAGGTCTGAATTCATCCATTCAGAATGTTTAGACTTATTCATATTATTTTCATAACTTTCCGTGTAGTAGTATATTTAAGAATATAATAGTGATGTATGTCTATAATTTAAATATTTTAAATATAATTAGCTATTCAATTACTGTAACATATGTGTTATCGTAATAATAAACTATTAGTTCTTACTATAAGCATAAATAAAGATACAGTTCAAAGTGAAACTAGTATTCGATGAAAATTATTCTGTAAATTTGTATCGTTTACTAAGATTTACTAAAAAATACTTATTTCAATTTCATTTCAAATCAAAATGGATTAAAAATTTAATTGAAATTAAATATTCTTTAATCCAAACTCTTAGTTTTCCGTTTACACAGCATGGGCTGCATTTGAAAAAAAAAATCGAGAGGAAAATTACGGGTTTGGAAACTGAATTAGTTATAACATATTTTGGGTGCTGATTACAAAAGAAATATTCATTTTACCCAATTAATTCTAACCAGGTCAAATTTCTAGGTTATAAAAATGGGTAAAATAGTAAATCAAATATACGATGTCAATATATTTGTACAAAATAAATTGAGGATGTATCAATAATACATGGGCCAGAAATGTGCCCCTAAAACACATTTCTGAAGATGAATAAACAAAAACCAGTGTTAATTCTTTTTTATGAAAATTAAAAAGTATAATAAATTAAAATCACCCTGTATATAGTAATATGCTAATACACAGTGTGTATGTATATAGTCTGTTGGGTGGTTGCAAGGAAAACGTCACGCTTTTTAATGTTTTTTTTTATACATATAACTTTATATATCTATTTTGTATATATATATACATATTTTTTTATGTAGTTTACTAATAAAACCCCATTAATTTTAATGAGGAAGTACACTATTGTATATACTGTAATATAATATAATAATAATAATAACAATAATAACTTTATTGAAATCTTTAAACATGTACATTGGGAATATATTAACAATTTTTTATTATTTTAAAGAATTTTCACGTGTTAATTAAGGAATCAAGCCCATATTAGACCACATTTGATCTTTTGGGCAACTAAAAAAAAAACTAAACACGTAATTTTTACTTATTTACCTACAGAAAAATATTAAAAAATACAAAGGACTACTTACTGAAATACAAAGAACTATTTAACAAATATACAAAGGATTACATACTATGAAAAAAAGAAGAAAAATTAAAACTAAAATACATCAAAATCAGAATATCTATCTATGAAATGTTGTTTGAGTTTATTTGTGAATGGCTTTAACCTATCAACTTGCTTTAATTCAACAGGTAATTTATTAAAAACTGAAGGTATAGTGTAAGACAGAGATTTTTGAGCAGAGGTTAGTCTTTGTATTGAGGAACTAGGTAATGAGATCTATTTCTTGTATTATGGTTATGGTTAGCTAGGTTAAATTTATTCGGATTCTTAAAGGCATATAAGCAGCATGAATATTTGTAAATGACTGCCAATTTTAGGATTTTACTCTTAGCAAACAAAGGGTTCGTGCTTTCAAGAAATTCACTGTTCGTTATAATGCATACCGCTCTCTTCTGAAGTAAAAATAGTTTATTTAAATGGATTGTAGCTGCACCTCCCCACACTAGATTACAACATGATAGGTAAGGATATATTAAGCTATTGTATATGTTACGTAGTACATAATCAGGAACAAAATAAGACAGTTTATAAAGAATTCCTATATTTTTAGCTATCTTGTTGCTTGTTTGATTTATATGGCTCCTAAAGGATAATGCATTATCAATAGTAACACCCAAGTACTTCACTTCGGCCGAATATTTTACTACATTATCGTCAATGTAAAGCTCATCAGAGTAGTCTATGCAATAGGTCCTATTTGAAAAAGTTAGAGCAACAGTTTTACTTAAATTTAAGGATAGTTTATTACGAATGAGCCAATTGTTTACATGTATCAGGCTACCATTAAACTCAAAAACAAGCTCACTGAAATTTTCATTAGACATGACAAGGGTTGTATCATCGGCAAAAAGGAAAGGTGTGGAAATATTACATATTTTCGGCAGATCATTGATGTAGATCAAAAACAAATGACATCCCAACACAGATCCTTGAGGTATCGAGATAATACTTACAGCTCTATATACTTGACATCACAATACCAATCTTTACGAAATGTTGCCTATTTGATAAGTAACTGGAAAACCATTTCCACACCACGCCCCTGAAACCATAACAATACATTTTCATTAGTAAAATTTCATGGTCTACTGTATCGTATAGGATATAGGATAGAGAAGCCCATACAGAAAGTAGGTATCCAACATTATTGCAAACCTTAACCCGTTTGCTCCCAAAATTTGATCAAATGGTTGTTGGATATTGATCAATCGACATACTAATTGTCAGGCAATTTGGTTGAATAGTGTTGAGTTTTAGATGACCTTGACCTTTACATTCGACCTGATCGCTCCCAAAATATAACCAAATAGTTCCTATGTATAAATCCATCGTCCCACCATATTTCAGGCAAATAAGTGGAATTCTTTTTGGGTAATTGAGTTAATAATGGCCTTGACCTTGATCTTTGACGCCGATCGCTCCCAAAATCTAACTAAATAGATCCTGGATATTGACAAATCGTTCCACAAAATTTCAGGCTGTTTGGTAAACTACTTTATGAGTTATGCAAATAAAAAGATTACAAATAAATAAATAAATGCCGACTAAAACATATCTAACACAATTTGCGAAATTGAAACGTTGTTAGAACGATTGAAACGTTGTTAGAACGATTGAAACGTTACTCCACAGTTTCTATGTTATACAACAGCCGCTAGATATAAAAAATACTGTATTGAGTCGGATCTCCTGTATATTAGGCACTCCAAGATTTCCCTCCTGTAGATAAGGCACAGCAAGATTTCCCTCCTGTAGATAAGGCACCCCAAGATTTCCCTCCTGTATATTAGGCACTCCAAGATTTCCCTCCTGTAGATAAGGCACAGCAAGATTTCCCTCCTGTAGATAAGGCACAGCAAGATTTCCCTCCTGTAGATAAGGCACAGCAAGATTTCCCTCCTGTAGATAAGGCACTCCAAGATTTCCCTCCTGTAGATAAGGCACAGCAAGATTTCCCTCCTGTAGATAAGGCACTCCAAGATTTCCCTCCTGTAGATAAGGCACTCCAAGATTTCCCTCCTGTAGATAAGGCACAGCAAGATTTCCCTCCTGTAGATAAGGCACCCCAAGATTTCCCTCCTGTAGATAAGGCACAGCAAGATTTCCCTCCTGTAGATAAGGCACCCCAAGATTTCCCTCCTGTAGATAAGGCACAGCAAGATTTCCCTCCTGTAGATAAGGCACTCCAAGATTTCCCTCCTGTAGATAAGGCACTCCAAGATTTCCCTCCTGTAGATAAGGCACAGCAAGATTTCCCTCCTGTAGATAAGGCACCCCAAGATTTCCCTCGTGTAGATAAGGCACCCCAAGATTTCCCTCCTGTAGATAAGACACTCCAAGATTTCCCTCCTGTAGATAAGGCACCCCAAGATTTCCCTCCTGTAGATAAGGCACAGCAAGATTTCCCTCCTGTAGATAAGGCACCCCAAGATTTCCCTCCTGTAGATAAGGCACCCCAAGATTTCCCTCCTGTAGATAAGGCACTCCAAGATTTCCCTCCTGTAGATAAGGCACCCCAAGATTTCCCTCCTGTAGATAAGGCACTCCAAGATTTCCCTCCTGTAGATAAGGCACCCCAAGATTTCCCTCCTGTAGATAAGGCACCCCAAGATTTCCCTCCTGTAGATAAGGCACTCCAAGATTTCCCTCCTGTAGATAAGGCACCCCAAGATTTCCCTCCTGTAGATAAGGCACTCCAAGATTTCCCTCCTGTAGATAAGGCACTCCAAGATTTCCCTCCTGTAGATAAGGCACCCCAAGATTTCCCTCCTGTAGATAAGGCACCCCAAGATTTCCCTCCTGTAGATAAGGCACTCCAAGATTTCCCTCCTGTAGATAAGGCACTCCAAGATTTCCCTCCTGTAGATAAGGCACCCCAAGATTTCCCTCCTGTAGATAAGGCACCCCAAGATTTCCCTCCTGTAGATAAGGCACTCCAAGATTTCCCTCCTGTAGATAAGGCACCCCAAGATTTCCCTCCTGTAGATAAGGCACTCCAAGATTTCCCTCCCGTAGATAAGGTACTCCAAGATTTCCCTCCTGTAGATAAGGCACTCCAAGATTTCCCTCCTGTAGATAAGGCACCCCAAGATTTCCCTCCTGTAGATAAGGCACTCCAAGATTTCCATCCCGTAGATAAGGTACTCCAAGATTTCCCTCCTGTAGATAAGGCACCCCAAGATTTCCCTCCTGTAGATAAGGCACTCCAAGATTTCCCTCCTGTAGATAAGGCACCCCAAGATTTCCCTCCTGTAGATAAGGCACAGCAAGATTTCCCTCCTGTAGATAAGGCACACAAGATTTCCCTCTGTAGATAAGGCACCCAAGATTTCCCTCTGTAGATAAGGCACACCAAGATTTCCCTCCTGTAGATAAGGCACACCAAGATTTCCCTCTGTAGATAAGGCACCCCAAGATTTCCCTCTGTAGATAAGGCACCCCAAGATTTCCCTCTGTAGATAAGGCACCCAAGATTTCCTTCTGTAGATAAGGCACCCAAGATTTCCTGTTGTAGATAAGGCACCCCAAGATTTCCCTCCTGTAGATAAGGCACCCCAAGATTTCCCTCCTGTAGATAAGGCACCCAAGATTTCCTTCTGTAGATAAGGCACCCCAAGATTTCCCTCCTGTAGATAAGGCACCCCAAGATTTCCCTCCTGTAGATAAGGCACCCCAAGATTTCCCTCCTGTAGATGAGGTACCTCCTGTAGATAAGGTACCTCCTGTAGATAAGGTACCACCTGTAGATAAGGTAGGAGTACATTAACTAATTAAGGTACCTTATTTTAAATCTTTGTTTCAATAATTTCTTTCTTAGATTTGTTCATTTATAAAATATGGCATTGTACTCAAAACGTGATAGCGATGGGGATGACGAAGATTCAGTGTTCGAAATAAGAAAGAACAGAAAAGGTAAGAAAAAGTTATGATTATTACATAGAATTCATACGTAATGATTTATTTCAAAATATGTGATATTTTGAGTTTTTCTGTCTCAATTTCTTCTCTGAATATCATCAACTGTATTTTTAGATTTGAATAAACCTTCTTGTTAGAATAGTGAAGATGAAAACATGTGCCTTGGATATCCGGAATACAATTATAATTGTTCATCAACTCTTCATAAATATTTAAATGTTCTAAAATTATTTCAATTAAATAATTCCTTCTTGTTGTTGGTGTATTTGTAAGCCGATACGCAGGTAACGTGTAAGAATTATTTTGATGTGGGACACCAAGAATTATTTTCAGATATCTGGTCATGCCAAAACACCTTCATACTTCTCACCTTCTTGGGAATAGCTCTTGGAATATCTTTTCGTGGAAATCTCTCGGTGACGATAGTAGCAATAGTTAAGCAGCCAATTCCAAGCAATGCTTCCATCAAACTCGACAGTGGAGATGAATTCAGTTGCCCGTATGATAACACAATCAACCAAACCACGGATATAATTGTAAGTTACGTTCACTTCAGCTAATTCCATTTATTATCCTTCTAGAATCTACGAAATATTTTAAATTTGAATTTCATTTAACGATTGTAATCATTTACAAGGTTCTTTTTCTGAACTTCTTTCCAGATTGGAGAGTTTGTCATGTCGAGGATAGAAAGAGGCTTCGCTTTAGCTGCTACCATATTAGGATTAATTTTCTCTAATATTTTAGGAGGCATTGCTGCTTATAGATATGGTGGAAAGCTTGTGACAGGACTAGGAGTATTCCTAGGTGCGGTTTTAACTATTTCCACTCCCTTAGCTATTCGTTATTCAGTACTCCTTTTCATCTTTGTCCGATTTCTCAATGGAGTTGCTGAGGTAAGTAAACTTCAATTTGGGATAGAATTCTAGATCCTGAAGAATACTTTCGAGAAGCTCTCTTTATTATTGTTATCCAATTCTATATTTATAGTAATAAAGTTACATTTCTTTCAATTCCTTTAATTGTATATTTATCGACAGTTTTCTAATCTTATATATTTCAGGGTGTTATCTTTCCCGGAGTGTACCAAATGGTCAGTTTCTGGGCTCTACCCAAGGATAGATCGCGCGTAAATGGTTATGTTTGCTCGGGTAAACCAATTATTCACTATACGTATTATTTATATATTTCTGATATTCCAATATAATATAATTTTCATATTATCTATAGGAATATATTTCGGAGCAATTACGACCCTTTCTATGAGTGGCATACTTAACAATAGTTCATTTCTGGGTGGCTGGCCGTCAGTGTTCTATTTGACTGGTGGATTGGGTGTACTTTGGAGTATATTTTGGTTCTGTCTCATCCATGATTCTCCTGACGTTCACCCAAGAATATCTCAATGGGAACAACAAGAATTATTCTACATATCGACAACAAAAAATAATCGTCTGAAGGTAAGAAGAAACATATCTGACATGTATAATATAGACATATATTATATTACGAATAGATATATAATTTATTTACTGTATGATCTGTATAATTACTGTTTACTATATCTGATGATAGTATGTCAGATTCAAGTATATCAGAAGTTCAAGGAACAATAATTATATTAATATTTCATGTTACCTGCACTACTAATCCATCCTATATAGTCACTATAGTGGTACATATTATAGAGCAACTTCTGTAAAATGAAACCACCCAATTTATTGAGCTAATAGATATAACATCTAGCTAAATTTAAGTCATACGGCCAGATCAATTTAGAACCATTCTGTATGTGTAATAATTCAGATGATTTATAATTTTGGTTGATTTTGTTTACGTCCAACTTGCTCATTTTAGAATATATCATTGTTTACAATTTACATGATTGCAAACATATTTTTGCAATGTACAAGAAAGCAAACATAGTTTGTAATCCACAATATTACATTTAACCCAAACATATTTACCCGAATAAGAAAAGCTTGAACGTCTTTAAAATAAGTACAAAGACAAAGAATCATTTTGTGGTACAAAGATTAACAATAACAATGATTGACGAAGAGATAGAATAAAGCATCATTTAGTGTGACTAATTTAAGGGTTATTATTTAATTGTTTCGTTCCTTTTCTTTTCTTTAACTCTTGTGTAATTTCACATTTTGTTTTTATGTTAATCTTTTTTGGTAAATTTGTTTTTCGGCAAATCCTCACTTCGGTGAATCCGTTTTCGACAAATTTGGGTTTCGGGAAATTGGTATTCGGAGAATCCTGTTCAGATAATTAGGGTTCGGTGAATTAGTTTTCGGAGAATATGGGTTCGGCAAATTCGTTTTCGGTCAATTTGCCGGATGCCGCTAACGCCAGAGATCTTGCAAGAAAACAATCTGGATTCCCTTAAACTTATCAGACATATCTTCTAAAATACCTGGATTTATTGCTAAAAAATAGATATGGACATTGTTAGGTATAAGGTGGTCAAAAACTAGAGATAGTAAAGGCACCTAACATAGCTTTAGGTTAATAATAGTTCTGAAATTGATGGTATATCCTTTTGGGTCAACCTTTATTTATATGAAGAAGTCAAGTAGTTTAGTTGATTAAAATAATACCAATGTATGTATAACTTCAAATTGCTTGAATTTACTTTCTTATATATGCAAACAGTTTATGATATTTTCAGGCGTTTCGATCAGAAAAACATTTTAAATACTGGGAGTTCTAGCTGGCCATTAAAGGCAATTTTATTATTACAGCTATAAAGAGGACTATTAGTGTCATGCATGCCGGTCCACAGCTTAACACTATAATCTCTTTTACACAAGGCATCTTTTGACATGCATGGAAAGTCAAATTGGCTTATATATAGTTATTAAAAAGACGTAAGAATTTAATAGATTTTTTTACAAAAAATTAGTTGTATTATATTACGATTATTTTTCTCCAATAAATTTTTAATTGTACTAATTCCATATTTTCAGCGTATTCCGTTTTGGAGCATATTCACAAGCATTCCAGTTTGGGGTGTTGTTGCAGCACATTGTGGATGCAATTTTGGTTTTTATTTACTACTCACTGAAATGCCATCATATTTATCTGAGATTCAACACATAGATATATCTAAGGTTGGTTTAATAATTATGCTTAGTATTTGTAATATTTCTAGCTACGTTTCTGGTCGTAAAATTTTAAGAAAGACTTATTGTTGAAACCATACAAGATCCAAATTGTTTAAAAACTGCATGCAGCAGATTTCGAAAATGAAGAGCACTTGGTTCCATGCTTCCATGAACCCTAATTTCATGGAAGCACTTATAATATCTGATGAAGCTCACCTCTGGTTGGATGGTATTGTTAGCAAACAAAATTCAAGATTTTGGGAGAGTTGAACCCCTGAAAAATCAATGCCTTACTTCTTCATTCTGATTGGGTCATAGTTTGGTGCGCAGTTATGACGCATGAAGTTATTGAACTCTATTTTTTAGATCTGGCTGGAATTGTACTTACTGTCTAACTGTTAATTCAGAACACTATTATAGATGCTCAATGATTGTTTTTTCCCTGTAGTGTCAGAAAAATAGATTGGTTACCATTATCTTCAGCCACAATGCCACACAAAACGAGTTACAATGGGTGCTCTAAGGAATAAATTTCATCGCAAGATAATTTTAAAATTTGTTGATATTGAATGGGCACCAAGGTCTGCCGACCTAATAGTTAATGGGTTTTAGTTTTGATGTTATTTGAAAAGCAAAGTATACAGGAATAACTCCACTACAACTGCTGACCTCAAGGCAAACATCATGGATGACAGAAGAAAATATAAAATTTAAACAGTTCAATATTATCTATGAAAGAGTAACCAATATATAATCTTACCTTCAACGATATAGGCGATGATGTAATTATGTACATTTCAATTAAAGTTCGATATTTTGGGGTTATTTATAAAAAATGACAAATTTATCATTTAATTGAATAGTATAGTTAAGGTAATTTATAGAATATTATCCATTTAAGCTATATACATAAAGTAGTTAATTTGGTACCAAAGTTATAAGGTGATGATGTAAGTAAATTAATATAACTGGCAGATTGGAGATATGTTTCAAGTAAATACAACGAATTTTATTTTTGTTTATATAGATGTACAATTTACCATTGTACATACAGTACTGGTAAATATGGTAAGACCCTTGGTAAATTTCATAGATTTCAATGATGTATTTAAAGATTAATATTGAAATTGTTTTGTCTAATTCTATAAGTAATTAAATGAGTATTAAATAAACAAACAGGAAGATTCCAAATATAAACAGGAAGATTCCAAATATAAACAGGAAGATTCCAAATATAAACAGGAAGATTCCAAATATAAACAGGAAGATTCCAAAAATAAACAGGAAGATTCCAAAAATAAACAGGAAGATTCCAAAAATAAACAGGAAGATTCCAAAAATAAACAGGAAGATTCCAAATATAAACAGGAAGATTCCAAAAATAAACAGGAAGATTCCAAAAATAAACAGGAAGATTCCAAATATAAACAGGAAGATTCCAAATATAAACAGGAAGATTCCAAAAATAAACAGGAAGATTCCAAAAATAAACAGGAAGATTCCAAAAATAAACAGGAAGATTCCAAAAATAAACAGGAAGATTCCAAATATAAACAGGAAGATTCCAAAAATAAACAGGAAGATTCCAGAAATAAACAGGAAGATTCCAAATATAAACAGGAAGATTCCAAATATAAACAGGAAGATTCCAAATATAAACAGGAAGATTCCAAAAATAAACAGGAAGATTCCAAAAATAAACAGGAAGATTCCAAAAATAAACAGGAAGATTCCAAAAATAAACAGGAAGATTCCAAATATAAACAGGTAGATTCCAAATATAAACAGGTAGATTCCAAAAATAAACAGGAAGATTCCAAAAATAAACAGGAAGATTCCAAATATAAACAGGTAGATTCCAAAAATAAACAGGAAGATTCCAAAAATAAACAGGAAGATTCCAAATATAAACAGGTAGATTCCAAAAATAAACAGGAAGATTCCAAAAATAAACAGGAAGATTCCAAAAATAAACAGGAAGATTCCAAATATAAACAGGTAGATTCCAAAAATAAACAGGAAGATTCCAAAAATAAACAGGAAGATTCCAAATATAAACAGGTAGATTCCAAAAATAAACAGGAAGATTCCAAAAATAAACAGGTAGATTCCAAATATAAACAGGTAGATTCCAAAAATAAACAGGAAGATTCCAAATATAAACAGGTAGATTCCAAAAATAAACAGGAAGATTCCAAAAATAAACAGGAAGATTCCAAATATAAACAGGTAGATTCCAAATATAAACAGGTAGATTCCAAAAATAAACAGGAAGATTCCAAATATAAACAGGTAGATTCCAAAAATAAACAGGAAGATTCCAAAAATAAACAGTAAGATTCCAAATATAAACAGGTAGATTCCAAAAATAAACAGGAAGATTCCAAAAATAAACAGGTAGATTCCAAATATAAACAGGTAGATTCCAAAAATAAACAGGAAGATTCCAAATATAAACAGGTAGATTCCAAAAATAAACAGGAAGATTCCAAAAATAAACAGGAAGATTCCAAATATAAACAGGTAGATTCCAAATATAAACAGGTAGATTCCAAAAATAAACAGGTAGATTCCAAATATAAACAGGTAGATTCCAAAAATAAACAGGAAGATTCCAAATATAAACAGGTAGATTCCAAAAATAAACAGGAAGATTCCAAAAATAAACAGGTAGATTCCAAATATAAACAGGTAGATTCCAAATATAAACAGGTAGATTCCAAAAATAAACAGGAAGATTCCAAAAATAAACAGGTAGATTCCAAATATAAACAGGTAGATTCCAAATATAAACAGGTAGATTCCAAATATAAACAGGTAGATTCCAAATATAAACAGGTAGATTCCAAAAATAAACAGGAAGATTCCAAAAATAAACAGGTAGATTCCAAATATAAACAGGAAGATTCCAAATATAAACAGGTAGATTCCAAATATAAACAGGAAGATTCCAAAAATAAACAGGAAGATTCCAATAAGAACAGAAAATTAAATTTTAGAAAATAGAGGTTTTCAAAATTGAAATACCATAACACAAAATCATAAATAATTATATACTTAAAGAACATGATGAAAACAGTTTATTTGGTAGTATATCCATCATTTTTATTATTTTTTCGAAAAATTAGCATGGACTTACTTCTTACTCTTGGACCGACAATTGAGCACAAGACAATTGGGCCCAGGACAATTATTGGCCGCAGGAAAATTATATTATTTGCCCAATTTTATCAGAGTCTACTGAATTAACCCAATTGAAGACCTTTACTACTGTAATAACTAGGGTTGTGACTATATGTTATTTACATAAAAAATTTAATATTAAGTAGCGTCAACGTGGGCATTGCCCTGCACTTAGTGAACAAGTCCAATTATCTCTAAAACTAAGATCTGTAAGATGCAAAAGAAAGAGATAGTCACTTATTTTATACATTCAAAACGGCTCAGCCTTATGACCAATGGATTAATAATTATTCAACTTTTTCTAAAAAAATTGCTACCCTAGCAAACCGGGCAATAATCCCGCACTATTCAGGGCATTATCCCGCACTGCGGGGTAATGCACTGCAGCCCTATTAACTTGGAAACTCATTGATCAATCCAAATTTAGATAACACCATCATAAAGAGCAACTTCTAAACTCTGAGTAACAATGTTAAAAAGACGCTAATACAACACTTGGAAATAGCGTCATGTGTTTGAACAAGTAACACCTATGAAAGTTAAGAGGCTCAATATTGAGCCACCTGAAAATATAATATTGAGCCACCTGGAAAAATTATATTGAGCCACCTCAATATTGAGCCACCTGAAAATATAAATCGCGCAAAATTTACTATTACGAAAAAGTTATAAGTTAAAATATACTTTAAATGTTGCACAAACATCAGAAAATAGTTTTCTGTGAAGTCAGATTCACGTTATAGACAAGAACTTATTTTATATTACGTTTTCTGTTGGTGCATAAATACTCCTGCATAATAAAAGTTTAGGCAGGACTCTTTTCGCACATACACTACACACTGTATGTACAAAGCCTACATACTGTATGTATACACACTACACACTGTATGTATACACGCTACATAATTATATATGGTTATTATATCTTATTATGCTGAAAATTCAACTGTAAAAGAGTGGGATAATGCCCTGCATATTTTTTTCATGCCGGGCAAAACCCCGCACTACTTTGTTGCCATATAGTCAATTTTTGCTGACCTGAAACAAAAAAGGTAGATAGTATATTAAAGTACGATAAATAACCTGTAATATGTCACAAATGTGATAAAATTTGATTGAAAATTGTGGATTCTGCAGCAAATTATCTGACTTTACGAATGCAAATGTTTGGTGCATAATTTTATAGTGTCCTATTTAAAAAATATTTTAAAATACTTACCGAAACCTAGCATGGATAATATTATTTGTCCTGAGGGTTGAAAATCTGCTCTTTCCAATGCCGTAAACAGAAATTAAAATTTCCGAACAGTTTTGGAGATAAGGGGGGTGCGGGGTAATGCCCGCATATTCCAGGTGCGGGGGGAATTACCCGCGTTGACGCTATATTTGATATGAAAAAAATTGTTTTTGTTATAACAAATATATTCTCGTTATGAAAAAAATATTATCTTATCAGAACATATTATTCTTTTCATGAAGAAATAATATTCTATGACAAACAATTATATTTTTCTGTTCAGAGATAATCCATGTAAAGAAAAATCCTAGATATAGTAGAACCATTTAAAATAGTAAACTCCTGTGTAGTGAATGAGTTATGATGTAGCCAAATTCACAGGTTAATGTGAATTTGTTGAAACCTGTCCAGTGTCACAGAATTAATATCACAGAATGTGTTCTTATAATCTCATTTTATACCAACAACTGTTCAATTTTCTTAGTTCAATGTAGCAAATAACCTTTAAAAATACCCATTTTATTAACTTAATATTACCATGACTGAACTTTGTCAGACGATGTACACTACACATTGGATCCATATGACATGATTCAAGTTAATACGACTTATTTAAACTCTTCAAAGATTTCCATTACACCGAAACATGAGATTACCTTACAAATGTTATTTAAAGGGGCTTACTAATATACGTTATAATTTTATTAATCGAATTACAATACTTTTATTAATTGAGAATAAATAGAAAATTAAGTATATTTTTAGATAATATAAAGCAGATTTCAGAGTGTAAAAGAATATATTTAAAGAATATGGAGAATATTTTTCCAGAGAATATAAAGCAAATTTTAAAGACAATTTTTCCCCAAAAAAATAACAAAGTAACTAACACTTGATTTTAACATTATGATTTAAATCATAAGAAAATTGCAATAAACACCAATTTTAAACGAAAGCTTATCATTTTGACCAGCACTGTATAAAATTGAAATGTTTAAAAGTGACGAAACATTTGAAAAATACGTATATATTATTCATTATGAAAGAATCTAGTTTATTATGACTTTTATCTAGTTTCTGTTTTAACATTATACGTAATGCCTTGTTTATTGTATTTAATTACAGTTTTCAGAATGAAATAACTCAAATTTTCCAACATTTAAGTTATATTATTGAGATACCTTTTCGATCATTATACTTTTTCTAGAATAATTGAATGTATTTGAAACCCTTTGTATTTTGGCTTTACTTGTTTCTATACTCTATGTCTATGGGATTCTGATTCATTATGATTAATCATATTATTATTGTATCAATCGATGTTTTTTAGCTTTGTCTAATGACATCAAATTTTTGCCCATCATGTAACACTAAAATACTTGATTTAAGTTAATGTGGGAAAAACAACATGGAATTGTTTGTTACATATGTAACAATTAAGAGATATATCCAATTTTGAAACTACTCATAGCCTCTAAATTTCGGTTTAAATGTGTAGCTCTGTTGAGTAGATGTTGGTGTCACTTGCGCAATACACCTCAATTGTTGTTGTCATATATATATTTTTTTGTTTACTGCCATGCATTGGAATTTCTTTATACAGTATAATAAAAGATGAAATAGATTCGTCCGGATATTTTCCCACAGGATGGGGTTTTATCTTGCCTACCATATGTGGCGTGTTTGTTCAGTACTTCCTCCTTCTCGAAGCTGATGACTAAATTGATAATGAATAATAAATTATCAATCATGAGTGTCCGGAGATAATCAACAGCATTGGGCAAGTTCAAACAATAAATATTATTAACTAGAAATAAATTACTGAGGTAGGGTGATCTCTTCATTTATCATCAGTTTTCAAATTATAACTTAAGTGGGCAAATTCTAGGACGATAAAAACTCTACAAGAGACCCGAATTATTATCGTAAAATATCTTTCTCTTTGAGTATAAGTTTATATTTAATTCTTCTCTGTCACACCATTCTAATTGAATTTTAAAGCCATTTCTCAATCATATTTACAGCTGGGTTCATTTCAGCAGCATGTTACATTGGTTTGTGTTTCGTTGGTTGCAACAAGATTTTAGCAACATCTTTCTTCATCCTGATTCAAGCAATGGCAGGATGTCAGTATGCAGGGTGAGTCGATCTGAAGTAACATATGAATATTCCTCACTAATAAATTGCTTTTACTGAAGTTATTTAACCAATTTTGATTCCATTCTAGAGAGGTGATATTCCCACTTTATGAATGATGTCAATCAGGAAATGAAAAATCTTATGGAAATAAGGTAATGAAGTTTCTGTTAATTGGAATATTAATTTACTATTTTAGCCAGATTTTATTTCAGAAAAGTGTAAATATCGTTTGAATACATCATAATATCTTAATAAAGTTCTTCATTCTTTCAAGTTTTAAAAGCTCTTTTGTGGAACTTGCACCTCGATATTCAGGCCAAATATCTGGATTATCCTTTTCATTTGGAAACTTAGCAGGATTCTCATCAACTCTAATCATGGAACACTTGGTGGACAACTATGTAAGTTAATGAAAGAATTGTAATAATAATGGATACGTTTATTGTAGCAGTTTCATCTAATCTTATGTTCCTTTTTAGCCATCAGTATTAGGTTGGCAGTACGGGTTTCTCATCGCAGCTTCACTTTTTGCTGTCACTACAACTATTTACCTGGCAACAGTTGATGTAGAAGTTCAACACTGGAATTACGAAACAGCAGGTTGAATGTCTTGCAATTTGATGAATTCAAATTTGATAAGATTTATTTATTAAAGAGTCTTTTCTCTAACTTGTTATAAATTTTCTTTCTCTTTTCAGATGGTCAAGCGGAGGAAGAAGCCAATGATTTATTGATTTGATAGACTCAGAGAAAGATCAATTTTTTCTTAGTTGTTCAGAGAGTATTTTTTTTTTAATATTTTGAAATTTAAAGATACATAATTTACATCTTTTTGACATATAGTGAGTTTAAATGCACCAAATCAAAAATGAGTAAGCAATTTCTTTTGAAAATTATATTTGTATTAGTTTAGCTTGTACATAAATTTATAACGGTAAAGATAAAAAAAGATTCCTTGGAAGCATTTTTGGAAATCTGTGATGGTCATTTGTTTTAGCAATTAAAACCTTTTTTTTTTTTTTTTTTTTTTTTAAAGACAATATTTTTCCATCAAAAACAAGAATTTTTCCATTAAAAACCTTGAAATTCATTTTGAATCAAAATTAATTTAAATTTTCATTAATAATAATTAAATCTTCCACCAAAATTCTTAATTTTCTGATCATTATTAGTAATAATGAATAAATGCAACTAGTAGGTCTTTAGGTAAATAATTAATTAATAATCATAATAATATCCAATTTTCGAATTATTCAATACAAATATTTTTCCAATAATGAATACTAACATTAGGATATCTTCATGATAATAATAATAATTTATTTTAAATAATAAAATACACATCAAGTTTTATATAAGAATTAACAGATTAATATATGAAAATTCCTTTTTAATCTAAGTGATGATTACTATAAAAAAAATTGAATATGTGCCATCTAGTGATAAAGATATCAAGCAATTTGTTTTATTCCTATAAGTATTGCTTATTCACAACAATAAACAAACAATTTGTGTACGTAAGTAATCATGTTACTTACTCAATGTTTAGAACTGCTTATACATCACAGTATGTTGAAATATTTCATTGCGTCAGGAGATGAACAAATATGAAATGTACCACGCAAGAACTGAAATGTATTAACATTTTCGTTCAAATCCTTTACTTTTGTGATGTATTTTAGATCTCTAGTCTTTTTCTAGGTTTATATATAAATTTATTTCAAAAAGATAATACCACATTCCTGTCTATAATTTATCATTTATTACCAGGGTATATAATGTATAATAAGTAGTCTATCTATCGTAGTTTTCTTATTACTTATGAATGATAGAATGCATGATTTTCATAATAAAAGTACATATCAATTTTAGCTAACTACAACCATAATCTATAGAAACAAATAACTGTATCATAATAATATTAAAAGAGAATGTCACAGTCACAGTACTATGACTCTCATTTATGTTAACAGTATTCGAAAAGTGGGCGCTATTCATGGTAGGTCAATCAATCATTTCTAAAGGTCGGATTGGTTTATGACCTATACGTTAATACCAATTGTCCGAGAACAGTGAGTGTCCGAGGACTGCGACGTTCCTCTAAAGAAACCCAGACGACATTATCTTAATATTTTGTTTTTGTCATATAAAATATACAATATTATACATATTATAGGAAATGGTATGGTAGTTACATGAATTTATTTAATAGCAGTAAGTATCTTTAGATTTCTTCTGCCTGTATCACCCCAAACATTTCTTATCGCTTTAAGTCTACTAAGAAAGACTTAATTATTAAGTACGTGATGCAAACTAATTACAAATTAAAGTAATGACCATAGCGTCAGTTGGCGGATTAATTGCACATACATAAATTCAAAGATCTGTAACACTTTATAAAATATTAATTATTATTGATATTCTGATATTTTCCTCATAAATAAAAAGCAAATATAAAGTGGAAGATATTGATGATTTACAGTATTAATTACTTGAAAAAATAATGTATTTTCCTGTTAAAAATAACGGATTTTCATGTTTTACTCTGCAGAGTTTAAATTCTTTCTTGATTTTTTTTATTTTTTGCATATACTGATATTTTTCATGAATAAAATTTATAAAAAAAATTCAATAAAACATAAGAATTGAAGGTAAAACCTATATCTGCGTATCCATTACATTGTTCCAGTTCTCTCCTTTTTTCTACTTGTAGGATATTCAATTAACAAATTGAGCAGGAATTCATAATTATTCTTCATTTACCTTTTAAAAATTTATATATTTCAGTTTTAAAATATAGTATTGATAACTATTTTTGTTTAATATATTAATCACGCGGGTAAGCAAGATAAAGTTTTCAATTAATGTTTTCAATTAAAAATATATAAATTTTTGTACTGCAATTAATGCAATATTTAAAATACCTAAGTGCCAATATCTGCGTAGTACACAATAAAGGGTTTGGTAAACACACAGATAGAGGTAGGTACTAATATAGCAGATATGGGATTTTACTGAATTAATTAATTAATTGGTCACATTAAGTGGCTTGGTCACATTAAGTGGCTTGGTCACAATAAGTGGCTTGGTCACATTAAGTGGCTTGGTCACATTAAGTGGCTTGGTCACAATAAGTGTCTTGGTCACATTATGTGGCTTGGTCACATTAAGTGGCTTGGTCACATTAAGTGGCTTGGTCACATTAAGTGGCTTGGTCACATTAAGTGGCTTGGTCACATTAAGTGGCTTGGTCACATTAAGTGGCTTGGTCACAATAAGTGGCTTGGTCACAATAAGTGGCTTGGTCACATTAAGTGGCTTGGTCACATTAAGTGGCTTGGTCACATTAAGTGGCTTGGTCACATTAAGTGGCTTGGTCACATTAAGTGGCTTGGTCACATTAAGTGGCTTGGTCACATTAAGTGGCTTGGTCACATTAAGTGGCTTGGTCACATTAAGTGGCTTGGTCACATTAAGTGGCTTGGTCACATTAAGTGGCTTGGTCACATTAAGTGGCTTGGTCACATTAAGTGGCTTGGTCACAATAAGTGGCTTGGTCACAATAAGTGGCTTGGTCACATTAAGTGGCTTGGTCACATTAAGTGGCTTGGTCACATTAAGTGGCTTGGTCACATTATGTGGCTTGGTCACATTAAGTGGCTTGGTCACATTAAGTGGCTTGGTCACATTAAGTGGCTTGGTCACATTAGGTGGCTTGGTCACATTAAGTGGCTTGGTCACAATAAGTGGCTTGGTCACAATAAGTGGCTTGGTCACAATAAGTGGCTTGGTCACAATAAGTGGCTTGGTCATATCAAGCGGCGTTTATTAGTTTGTTTGCACTAAGTACGTGTCTTGGCCATACAAAGAGTCTTAGTCTTAATAACTGATTTACTTAAGAAAAAAAGCTGCTTAAGAAGCGCACACCAAATAAAAAAACCACTGCGAGTATTATATATAGATTAAATGGGTATTAAATATAATGTGTTTGTTTTCATTTGAGAGAAATATTCGAATATTATTCATATATATATCATTCTTTCAATTCATTGGTTCTCAACCTTTTTTAGTCGAAACCCCTCGAAAAAAATCACTCAAACGTAGCGCTCCTTAAAATGTATAATAAACTAGATTATATGCACTCGGTAGAGCGCATACCTTCGTCGCAGCTTTGACCCGTTGTCTCCCAAAATTTTAGAAACTTGTAACCGGATAATAACCAATTGTCCCACTAAGTTTCATGCAATATGTTACAATACTTTTTGATTTATGGAGCTATAAATGACTTTGACCTTTGACCGGATCGCTTCCAAAATTCTACCTTATGGTTCCTGGACATTGACGAATTGTACCATCAAATTTCAGACAATTTGGTTGAATAGTTTTTGATTTATTGAGTTACAAATGGTCTTGACCATGATCTTTGACCTTTGACCGGGTCACTCCCAAAATTCTACCAGCAGGTCACTGGACATGGACCCAATCGTTTCAGTTAAGCGAATAACAAGATGATAAATAAATAAATAAATATACCACGGCTAAAATATGACCTTCCCGCTCTGCGAAGGTAATAATAAATATATAATAATGTGCTCAAAGATAAGTTGTGCAAATGTCGACTACTGTACAATTTCATCAAAAAACAAATATTCTTTAATATAATATACTAGAAAATTACACATGTAACCAAGAAACCAATTAATATTGGAGTAAGCTTTCGTAATACTACATAATAAAAAGACAATGTATAAAAATAGTTTTCAATTATGTTGTGAAAATATATATTTTTCTTAATATTAGCTACTTTACGTAGTAGACAACAAATGAAGCATATATAACAAAAAATATATCCTAAAAATAAAATCGAAGTTCTAAATTTCGATTTAGAATTTCCAATTTTGTTCCTGTTTATGTCTTCAAGTTTTTATAAAGAGAAACAATGTAACTGATAACAATCCGTTAATCTGTCTTCACATTCAAACGATTTCTGAATTAAGTCTTAACTAACTAACTATAGCATATACACAGAGAAAAAGTACAACCCATGTGGTCATATCTAATGGGTCATCAATTTATGCTTCGAATCAATTTATTACGTGAGTTGGTTTGACTTTATTCATGTTTTCATGTGTGTTAAAACAACTATGACGTGGTGTGTCATCATACATTAGTTAATTCAATTCATTTTATAGATTGAATCAACTTACTATGAGAGTTAAAAGTTACTTTTTTGTGTATTTTAACGTACGTTGTAACAACTAGGACATAGTGTGTTGAAGTAACTCACAAAGACTGTTAATTCAATGTATCTGGTGTATGAATTAACTTACTATGAGAGTTGGCGATACTTTTTTTACTTTTTTTAAGTTTAGGAGTGAGTCAAAACGACTGTTTTTTTTCAAACAACGTTAATTTAACTACTTTTAAGTGGCACCTGCAACTCAACACGTAATAGGTAGGGGCAAAATCAAACCATTGATTGATATAAGTCATACAAATCAAATTTAATTTGATCCAACTAATCCTTTCTCTGTGTATAGTTTGTCGCTAACGGAGTGTACACAGCTAGAGCAGTTTCGCACATTGCAAAATAAATAAAAAACACAAAACCGCAACACGATTTTTCTACCACACTCCCTGCAGTTCACCCCCCCCCCCCCCTCCCCTCGGTTGGGAGTCTCCGCTCTAATTATTTAATCAGACGACAGCATTCCATATATGGTAATCGCAAGCAAAAGTTTCGATACCGCTATACCTATTTCATTGAAAAATTGATCGCCATTAAGAGACTATTATATTGTTGTTGAATAACATACCTTCTAGATCGAGAGAGGCAGTAGTAAAGATTATAATTTTCCCTCTATCTGCTCGATGTCTGGAAATGTTTAATTGCATTAAAGCTGTGTTCCATTGTTTTATTTAAATTATCAACATTCATTGTCATTACTATTATTTTCATTCACATTAGCATTATCAGTTTTTACATATTCATTTAGTTATTGCGCATAATTTAAAGAATCATTAAATAGTTAATAGCCGCTGCTAAAGAAACATGTGTCGATTATATTCATCAATAACTTTCTAAATAAAAATAATTAATTTTTACTTCAGCACATTCTAATTATTATACAAAAATTAGAAGATATGTGACAAAATACTAAAATGCGAACAGTTTCTAACTGTGTATCAACTATTTCCCCCCAAAGGGAGATGTTATATTTTATAGTATATTATATATATACCATTGAACTCTCTTAAGTACTGTATTTAACATTTACTAATTACTAACAACATTTTTAACAAAAATTGTAATATTTTTACATAAATTTACTGCACCTTTAAATTAATTTCTCAAGTGGTTATTGAAGACAAAATTTGAGATAAAAACTGGTGTTCATTAACGATTTAAGTTTTAGCTTATCTCTATATTTGAGACCTTTCAATGTTACATACTTATTTTGTCTTTTACAAGATACCTACTACGTTTTATCATTGTTGCGTTCAATATTGGCAGACATGCAGGTCAAACGTTGATAGTATTGGATATTTCTGGGGAATATTGCATCAGTTACGTTTTAGGCGGCAATGTGTTAGGTTGTGTCTTTCTCTCACTAAACACCGGACACATGGCAAGAGTGATGGATTGTGCTGATGTCTGCAACAACTAGTAGTGTTTAATTATACGAATGAACAGTTATTTGTTGGAATTTGTACTGTCATATAAGAGATGATGCTTTCGACTAGATATTCAAAAAGTGATTACATTAAAATATCCCTGTGAATAACATTATACTGTTGAATTTAAAGAGTGTCAGAATGTCTAATTCACAAGTGTTGATCGAATCCTTAATTTTTCTTCAAACTAAGGTCACTAATTCCTAGCACCGGCTATTACCCTAGCAGTAGACTGAATATTTTCAAGAAATCTGGTTCATCTCATCTGGAATTTCCAGTGAATTCGTTACTCCAGTCTTCTAATCATTATTCCTGAGCTTCCAAGATTCAGATTCATAGGAGCAAACTGCGCAGAATACCTCAATACCTCTCGATCCAAAGTGTAATAATAGGAGTAAGTTACACCTAATTATTGGGGTCTGTGGCGCTTGCGTGTCACGTTTTCGGAGAAGGATCGTCCTGACCCTCCCGCCCACTCTGTCTACACCGTATATAAGCCTTACGGACTCCGTGGAATCAACCTGTTGCATCTGCCTCTCCTGGAAGAACAGGTCACGGTCACTGGAGTCTCCTGTGAGACGCACTGGCGGAGATGACTGAAGGGAAACATGTCTCGGAGGGGAAAACTTCAGGAGTTGCTCTCAAGAGACGCATCACCCTAGTCAATGGGGTATCCATCATAGTAGGCAGCATCATCGGGTCTGGGGTGTTCGTGTCACCTGGAGGAGTTCTCCAGCATGCTGGCTCTCCGTTTGCTGCTATTGTTGTATGGGCCTTATCTGGCATCATATGCACCATTGGCGCTGTGTGCTTTTGGTAAGTTATGACATTTTGGAATAACTTTCAATGTTTCAAATACAAGGCAATGATTTCTATTTCAATCTATTGATCTGGTGGTAGTAATATATATTATCTACCGAAACATGAATAAAGATTTAAAATCTCATTTTAAAATTAATGTTAAATTGATTAATAAATTAAACATGAAAATTATTAATTGTTAAAATCATATACATGTCATGTAAACTTATTACAAAATATTACATCTACCTAATGAATGTTAATGAAAAATATAGTAACATGTAAGTGCATTATTTCAACAAATTTGGGGAACGTCGCAGTTCTCAGACACTCTCAGTAGTCGGAAAGTGACCGTTAACATAGATACTGAGTCATTGTGACCTTTAGGAATTTGTGATGACCTATCATGACAATTATGTTAACACTAGTGTATTTCCCGTTAAAAATAACGTGTTCTCAATTACATCACTATCAATATTCGTGTATTTTAACTTTCAGCACTCCTAAGTTAATAATTAAATAATGACGATAATATTATAATTATATCATAGACATAGAGTGACAGAGTATATAAATTTTATGACAGATGTCGCAAATATTTCTTTGAAAAACTTTCACTGTATATTTTAACTAATTTTTAATTCAGTTATAGTAATCATTTATTGCACTCACATAAGAATTGGTATTCATGCTACCACCTGTTAACATATTTAGCCTAATTTCTGAATATTATTCAAAGCGTGACAGACCACAGACAGACAGACAGAGAGACAGACAGACAGACAAATATAAGGAAACTATTTATGGTGGGTGATACACTCAAGGTTCATAGACTATAACAGGTTAAACGTATGGGGAAAAAATTGCCATTGAGAAGACAACATTTTCTGTCTTCCTTCTTGAATATCTCTTAAACGGTATATTAAACTTGCGCGTGAGTCAGAATAGAATTCTTTAGAATTTAATAATCTATCGAATGGTATAAAAAATGTTTTAATGAAATGGTTATTATCACTGCAAAACCAACAAAAACTAACTGCTATTCACTACGACAATTAGCAATGGAAGGAACAATTTCTGTCTTTCTTCTTGAATATCTCTTAAACGGTAGATTAAACTGGGGCTTGAGTCAAACTAGAATTCTTTAGAATTTAATAATCTATCGAATGGTATAAAAAATATTTCAAAGAAATGGTTATTACCACTGTTAAAAGAACAAAAAACTAACTACTATTCACGTTGTTGTCCGTTGATTAATGGGCACTGGTCAACATTTTCATCCGCTTTAATTACTGTAGCTAAAAGCCTGAAATAAGAACAAACATAATATTGCAATAATAAAATAAGAAATAAACAATGTAAAATGTCAATTATTTGTAACATAGGTTTCATAGGTTTTAATCTAAAGAAAAGGTTTTCATAAAAAGAATTTGTAGACTCAGCTCTTAGTAACATTTCGTATTATTTCTATTCGTTTAACCTGTTATAGTCTATGAACCTTGGATACACTATCCGACTACTGCCAGTGTCAGCGTACTGTGACATTCTCCACTCTTTCAATCAATGTAAATATAATGTAAAATATATTTCATACATTTGATACTAGATTTCAATTGTTGCATTGTAATTAATATCTCTATTCACTTACGACCGAATAGATTCCATACCAAGAGAAACTATAGAAAATCGGGTTTCTACTCAAACCTGATATCATAGTCAAATAGTTGCTAATCTCTATTCATTGCAATTTGAATTATTGCTCTCTTAGAAATGAATAAAAAATGAAAATGAAATGAAATCAAATATAGGATATGAGAACTTTACTAGGCTAGCAATCTGAGTGATGCCCCCCCCCCCCCCCACACACACACACACACAGAAAAAAAACGTTTGAGAATATTTTACAACGTTAGGAAATAATTGTGTATATTTTTTTTCCAAAAATGACCCCATTGAATAGTTGATTTAGCTCGAACTGTTGTAATTTGGTGGTATGTAGTATTTTTTTCATTTATCGCCCAAAGTAACTTCTCTCTTTGCCCATTGCCCCCTTCACCAGTGAGTTGGGATGCATGCTCCCCAGCTCCGGTGGGGAGTACACCTACGCCCTGGAAGCCTTTGGTGCTCCCGCTGCTTTCGTGATCCTCTGGGTGAATGTGGTGCTGATTAGACCGGCTGCCCAAGCAGTGGTGGCCCTGGCATGTGCTGAATATGCCGTGGCGTTGTGGTTTCCTGCCTGCAATCCTCCCAAAGTAGCAGTGATTCTCCTTGCTGCGTCTGTGCTGGGTGAGTTTGGAAGTACCCCTAGGGGCTCTATCCCGATACTGTCTGTTGTGAATGGAAAAGTATGGGAAAGTGGCGTCTCTTGGGCCCCGAACTGTTGTAATTTGGATTATGTACTGTCTTCTCATTTGACCATGTTTATCATTTACTAACGTTACTAGCAGTTCTAGAGGATAGCGCTAGGGTTATGCTCGTCAACTACGAGGTCTTAGAGACTAGATTAAAACTGTGCATGGTAAAAATAGGTAATCTTGTAAGGTAAAAATGCGTTGGAAAATAATATCTAAAATGTATAATAAATTATATTATTAATTGGATTATTCAAGTTAATTTAAAATTTTCAGCGAAAGAATTTTACAAAAAAATACAAACACATTTCCTATTTAGTATATATGCTTAATAGTACTGTGACAATACTATCGTCAGTATTCAATTAATAATACGAGGACACGGGTCAAAAAGCTGACAGTTAAATTACACAAATATTGATACTATTGAGTATTTTTAATTATAAACAACTACATTAGTCATCTTAACCTTTAAACCCATTTCATTTCTAATTAATTTGATAGAATATGATCATTTAATTTAAAGGTCCTATAACACTTTCGAATGGATATGCAATAATTAAATATTTATATATAGGTACATTTATTAGTTTTACAATTTTAATTGGCATATAATTTGTAATGAAAAAGAAAAATTATTTGTTGATTATTTTAGATACAATATGAAAGTCATAAAAATTATTAGTAAATCTAACAAATATTACAGAACATTTCATCACAAAACATTCGAATAATTACGCGTGCGACAACTTAATTATGTATATTATCATTAATTATATATATTCAAATGGTGGGCAAGTTACAATTTAATTTTTGTAGAAACATTTCCTCTAAAATATTTCATATTGAGATCTTATTACGTTGTCAATTAGTCAAAAATAAAACATTTGATGACGAATAATGTACTATTTAAAGGTCTAGCAATAGAATCAGTACATTCAAGTATATGTGTTGGGATATAATTTATTCACATGGGTGTTTCAGAAATGCAAAAATATTTAATAAATTTTATCTAAAAATGTAACCAGCAGGTGTACGAGACTTGTGTATAACAAGCTTGCAAGAGAAATGAATGAGGAATATATAATTGTTACAATTGATAATATATTAGAAGGTGACTGTTAACTTTACTCCCTAGTATCGGAAGCAGTAACTGTGACCCTTCATTAGCAGTGACTGCAAGGGCGGTAATTTGTACTACTGTTGCTTTACCTAATTATTAGTGAACAGCTGCTAGTACCAGTGAAAAGAACTATCACTCCTCCCTATCACTCTCCTCCCTATCACTCTCCTCCCTATCACTATCATCCCTATCACTCCTCCCTATCACTCTCCTCCCTATCACTCTCCTCCCTATCACTATCATCCCTATCACTCCTCCCTATCACTCTCCTCCCTATCACTCTCCTCCCTATCTTTCTCCTCCCTATCACTCTCCTCCCCATCACTCTCCTCCCTATCACTCTCCTCCTTATCACTCTCCTCCCTATCACTCCTCCCTATCACTCTCCTCCCTATCACTCCTCCCTATCACTCTCCTCCCTATCATTCCTCACTATCACTCTCCTCCCTATCACTCTCCTCCCTATTACTCTCCTCCCTATCACTCCTCCCTATCACTCTCCTCCCTATTACTCTCCTCCCTATCACTCCTCCCTATCACTCTCCTCCCTATCACTATCATCCCTATCAGTATCATCCCTATCACTCTCCTCCCTATCACTCCTCCCTATCACTATCATCCCTATCACTCTCCTCTCTATCACTATCATCCCTATCACTCTCCTCCCTATCACTATCATCCCTATCACTATCATCCCTATCACTCTCCTCCCTATCACTATTATTCCTATCACTCTCCTCCCTATCACTATCATTCCTATCACTCTCCTCCCTATCACTCCTTCCTATCACTCTCCTCCCTATCACTATCATTCCTATCACTCTCCTCCCTATCACTCTCCTCCCTATCACTCCTTCCTATCACTCTCCTCCCTATCACTATTCTTTCTGTCGCCAGTTCCTGAATTTCTCGGAATTCGCCTAATTTTATCGACCGGTAGAGTAGCGCCGTAGACAAACATTCTCAGCGGCAAGTGACTCTCAATGTACGCCTCACACTTCAACGCATTTTACTAAACTCTCTTTGCTAATTTCAGCAAATTTAGTAACGGTTCTCAAATATAGTCAGTAAACTCTTTTTTTAGTGGATTAAAAACTAGTCTTAGTTAATTAAGTAAAGTATTATTTAATTATTTTATATATTTTTAGTAAACTCTTTATTAAATTCTTTTTAGTGCATCATAATTATGAGAATTCATTTGTTAATGCAATAGTCATACCACCTCACATTAATGTCATCACAGTTTCAAACTCTAGCCATTTAGTCAGTATACCAATGTGTTCGAATGTGTGATCACGTTATCGACTTCAGTAAGAGATGCCTTGCAGTAAATAGAATGAACTCTACTCTTCAATCAAGGTATTAGACTCTTACTCAGTCTGAACTTAAGTTAGAGTACAGGAAGGCACCGCTTTTATAACCAAAATCTGACTTATTTCAAATGGTTACAAATACGAAACATGACTTGAAGTTATTATATTTTACATTTACAGGGTGTTTCATTTCAGATCAAACAAAATATAACAGCTTGCGTAAAAAATAAAAATAAACATTTTTTCAGAAATAACAAAATTTTGTCTGATCTAAAACGAAACACCCTGAACTAACTTTTTATTCACTATTAGTTATAATAGAAATAAAATAGCTCAACTTAGTGTATATTGCGGTTTCGGTTGCCGGAATAAGCTGAAGATGAAAGTTCAAAGTAGCGAATGAATTAAAACTTTCTTCTGTTATAAACCTAATTTCTGAACCAATAGCTTCTAATGACCTCATCTAAATAATTATATTAATTTTATTGTAGTTACCGTGAAATGAACATCAATGTTCTCTCGTTTTCTATGTCTACGAACTGTAATTAAATCGAGACATGTCTCACAATTATTTCCTGCCTAGTTATAAGTTACTCTCTTTTATAAAAGTTAAAAATAAAACAAATAATGTTATATTGTGCCATTAGGCATTCTTCCTTTTCAATCATCGTACTGACATTTTTAAAATGTTCAGATGTGTGGTTAAATTTAATCAACAAACTAATTCCAATATAACTGTCAAGAGGCAATCATTTAATTTCTTAATAATGCATTAATATGTCGAGTTGAAGGCATGGAAATATGTGAAGCCATTATAGTGAACTGTATAGCGTTCTATATTTATTCTATTATTTAATATTCTATTGACTGTGAAAAATTGTACGAGATAAATTTTAAATATTAATATCTAGAGCCATTTTTTGGGTATCAGATATTCAGTTATTTATAAAGAAAATTAAACAAATCAAGAATTTTATTACTATATATTTCACATCCTTAATTATTTATTAAATTTGTGAAATAGTTATTAATCCAATAACCTTTATCTTTCAATATTCCTTTCTTTTTATTTAACTCCCTCGACTCCGTATCAGGGTCAGTGTTCCAACTCTCAGAGATAAAAATAAATGATATCGAAATAAAATATCAGAGATCATTTTCGTGACTTAGAGAAATGAAGGCAATCATACCTCATGCATATCATATCTCCTGTGGAACTTTCTATAGTTATGAAGCTTTATGAAGATCATATTTTACTGCCTTTATATATATAATATATGAATGAACAAACAAAGGTGTTGGTTTCTTCACTGTTTACTGATTTCATATTTTCATAGAAGAAACTTTGCTAATTGTAATGCTTGTAGATATTTTAAAATTGGTCTGGGTGCACGACGACAAATTTGTAGAATTTGAAAATAATTGAAAATTGAAAATCTGCGATTTGTGAGATAAATATCACGCGGTGGCTCTTTTCTCCGATAGTACATCATCACAGTGACTCTTTTCTCTGATAGTACATCATCACAGTGACTCTTTTCTCTGATAGTACATCATCACAGTGACTCTTTTCTCTGATAGTACATCATCACAGTGACTCTTTTCTCTGATAGTACATCATCACAGTGACTCTTTTCTCTGATAGTACATCATCACAGTGACTCTTTTCTCCGATAGTACATCATCACAGTGACTCTTTTCTCTGATAGTACATCATCACAGTGACTCTTTTCTCTGATAGTACATCATCACAGTGACTCTTTTCTCTGATAGTACATCATCACAGTGACTCTTTTCTCTGATAGTACATCATCACAGTGACTCTTTTCTCCGATAGTACATCATCACAGTGACTCTTTTCTCCGATAGTACATCATCACAGTGACTCTTTTCTCTGATAATACATCATCACAGTGACTCTTTTCTCTGATAGTACATCATCACAGTGACTCTTTTCTCTGATAGTACATCATCACAGTGACTCTTTTCTCCGATAGTACATCATCACAGTGACTCTTTTCTCTGATAGTACATCATCACAGTGACTCTTTTCTCTGATAGTACATCATCACAGTGACTCTTTTCTCTGATAGTACATCATCACAGTGACTCTTTTCTCTGATAGTACATCATCACAGTGACTCTTTTCTCTGATAGTATATCATCACAGTGACTCTTTTCTCTGATAGTACATCATCACAGTGACTCTTTTCTCTGATAGTACATCATCACAGTGACTCTTTTCTCTGATAGTATATCATCACAGTGACTCTTTTCTCTGATAGTACATCATCACAGTGACTCTTTTCTCTGATAGTACATCATCACAGTGACTCTTTCCTCTGATAGTACATCATCACAGTGACTCTTTTCTCTGATAGTACATCATCACAGTGACTCTTTTCTCTGATAGTATATCATCACAGTGACTCTTTTCTCTGATAGTACATCATCACAGTGACTCTTTTCTCTGATAGTACATCATCACAGTGACTCTTTTCTCTGATAGTATATCATCACAGTGACTCTTTTCTCTGATAGTACATCATCACAGTGACTCTTTTCTCTGATAGTACATCATCACAGTGACTCTTTTCTTTGATAGTATATCATCACAGTGACTCTTTTCTCTGATAGTACATCATCACAGTGACTCTTTTCTCTTATTGTTAATGTTGGGTGAAGATTAATGGTAAAGCTACAGTTTAATATGCTCGCTATAGTAATTCCTAACTCAGACATTCAATATTGGAGTCAAAGTTGATGAGCTGAGAGTATTTTTATGGCTGCTGCTTCTCTTTCTTCGGTCAGACTTTCAGGGCTTCATTGAGGGAATATTGAGAGAGTATTACCATTGGGGAAAAGCAATCATTGAAATCTCATTTCTATTTTAGTTAAGTTTAACATTGTCTGTATATGTGGTTGCTTGAAGAAAGCACTGAGACCTATTCTGCTTGTTTTAGAGTTCTTATAATTTTTTAATTTCTTAAGTTGTTTGTAGATTGTATATTTTGATTAGAATTTAGAATCATTTATAATATTCACATAGGTCTGATATCCTTTGCCAGAAAATTCTTTCTTATAAAGAATTATAAATGGGTTTGATGATTAATTGTACTTTTTATGTTTTTCATCAGTAAATACTTATCCTTAAGGTACGTTTTGCATGCAGCGATTGTTGCGATCGTCGCTCAGTGATCGTCGTCCAACGATTATCGCCGAGCACTAGTTTAATGCTATTCCTATGGGGCTGTTTTGTAACGAGCAATTATCGCTGAACATTATTTCAATGTATTCCTATCGAGACAATCGCTCCATGCAAAACGTACCTTTATACTTTTAGAGTAGAATGGGACAGCGCCCCCTCTAGTTTTGACTATAGCTTAAAATAATGGAACTCCTAATCCTTATATGGTACGTTTTGCAGGCAGCGATTGTTGCTATCGTCGCTCAGCGATCATTGTACAGTGATTATCGCCGAGCACTAATTCAATGCTATTCCTACTTCTCACTAACCCTAATAGACTAATTAAATGACTACTTATTAGGTCCGCTTCGTGGTAGCTAGGTGACTTTGTTCATATGGAGCCACTTTCCTTTCTGACTGCTTCTTCCAGTCCCTTGTACTTAATCTTCTTTTGACGTCAGTGATATGGCTTTAGTTTCGAAGTAGCACTAAATACTCTACCAAACTAATTATTTTTGATTGCTGGCACCACCATCATTTGCGTCATTTTAGAAAAAATTTCATTATTTTACAATATGCTGTTGGGATTTAAGTCAACAATAAATATGAACACATAATTAAATTTACAATTATTGATAGGATATTCAGGTGGTGGACCTTTTTACCCCTCTAATCCCCCCTTTCCTCCAGTCCTGCTGACTGCCATCAACTGCCACAGTGTTCGGTGGGCAATGAGGGTCCAAACTCTCTTCACTGGGGCCAAGCTGGTGGCCCTGGCTAGCATTATATTGGCTGGACTAATCGCCATCGCTAAAGGTGAGTGTATTGACAAATTAAACTTAGGAATAGGTACATTTCATATACGTACATTTATCTAGAACTGATATATTCATTATTGTTAAATAGGATATTTTTGAACCATCATCTTGTACTATTCATCAAGAATATTTATATGACTTAATATTCTCAGGTTGGAATTTTGAATTAAATATTGACTTTTAGTTTAATAGGTTTGAGAATAATCTCAACTTTTCTTATAGGAGTGAATACCCCAGTCGAAATATTGAGAAAAATATTCCCTCAATAGGTCAAAACAAAACATCTTTACTTAACATAAATTCGTTCTTTTACCCATTTTCTAAAATATCTTTCATCCGTCTTTTCCAACTGATTTATCTGAGGTAATGTAATTAGCTTCCGTAAAAGCTGTTCCTCTTCGCGGTGATTCAATATTCGAATGGGAAGAGGGGATGAGATCAGAGATATTAAATATTATTTAATAAAATATTTAATATTATTTTATAAAATATAAAAATAATTTAGTACGATATTAAGCAGTTTGTGTATTATAACCGGTAGATATTTAACTATTATATTATTTATATCATAATTTAATCGTTCATTTCAATCTATTGTTAATTGATTATAATCAAAGATCAAAGATATACAGGGTGGCGAAAAAAAGTGGAAACCCATTTTCTAATTAGTTTATATTACAAACTATTAAAGTTAGAAATTTTCTGAAAACACAGTTTTATTCATATAGTTTTTCTGCATCTTTCATGAAAATCTGTTAAACGTACGACTAAAATTAAACATCCTGCAGCGAATTGAAAAAATATAAATAAAAAGGGCTTACGCGAGGAAGAAAAACACAAAAAGACTTCAGAATAGGTATAATTTTTTTCCATATGGTAATAGAATTTTTTTAATGCTATTTTTCATTCAATTAACGTTTGGTTTATCGACTCTTTCATTCATGGAAATACTTCTTCATCACCAATCACGATGTCTACTCTAAAACGAGCATTTCTTTGCAGAAGCCATCTTGAAAAATTTAGACTGTGCGGTAAATCAGTTCTAACAGTTCAAGCCTTACATGTATCTTAAAAGGATGATATTTTAAATCGTGTTCAACAATTCGGTGAAATGTGTCTTTAGTGATGTCTAATTCATTCCTTCTGATTGGTATTTTTGGATTCTCAATAAATAGTTCATGAATAAGATTAATGTTTTCATGCGTTCGTTCTGTTCTCCAGCGACCAAAACGCTTTTTGTTAAAAATTCTTCAGTTTTAAGCTTATTAATATAAGTCAATTTGGTTTTATAGTTGGTAAAAATCTTTCCTGAAAGCTATGTTCAAAATGAGGCAGTGTTTAAATAACTTGTCATAACAAAAACTCTGTTCTTTTTAAAGCTGCAGTTTGAGGGTTTCGAATAGGAGATACAAATTAACGGCGAACTAATTTCTATTGAAGATATCAATTTTATATAACATAAATTTCATATGATTTTTAAGATTTTAGTAGTCTTTTATCTGTTACAGAAAACAATATAATTTAATGTTTTTACATCCATATATGATATAAACTATACCTATTGTGATTTTTTATGTATATTTCGCACCGCGTAAGCCCTTTTTATTTACCTTTTTTTAATTCGCTGCAGGATGTTTAATTTTTGTCGTAGCTCTTAAAAAATGATCACGATAGATGCAGAAAAAGTGAATGAATAAAAATTTGTTTTTAGAAAATTTCTTGGTTTGATAGTTTGTAAAATAAACTAGTTTGAAATGGGTTTCCTTTTTTTTTTTTGCGCCACCCTGTACATATATTGTTATATAATAATATATATCTCTCCCATGTCTCAACCCCCACCAAATTCAATTTAAATTATTTTTTATAATGTATTTTTGTCCTTAAAATCCGACAATCAAAACTGTTTTTTGTAGAAACTAATACTTTTTGAGATATGAGGGTTTAAAGTTATTTATTTCCTATGTATTACTGAAGGATTGAGAACTTTGAAAAAACTAGTGTTTATACATTGAAATTACTCAAATATTATAGATTTCTTACATGAAACTGTAATGTAGTTTACTGTATACGCTAGTTTGTTATACTGCACACTTCATGATTGATTAATGACCTGGGAGGGGGGCTCGTGGGGCGGCACGCCCTCCGAAATACATATATCGAATATTCCAGTTTCCGTGATATTTTCCATTTATTACTTCAATACTGATATGTATATGTGTAAAAGGTGGGCGTACCCCCCCCCCTTTTCCCCCTACCAGGTCATTAGTCAATCATGAAGTGTGCAGTAAAACAAACTAGCGGATACAACAAACTACATTACGGCTATCTTTGACCAAGATTAGACAAAAAGCGTGAAAATACGAGTTCTCAATCCTTCAGTAATACATAGGAAATAAATAACTTTAAACTCTTATATCTCAAAAGCTATTAGATTCTACAAAAAACGGTTATAATTTTCGGATTTTATGGACAAAAGTACATAATTAAATTTGGTGGGGTTCGTCAAATGGGAAAGATCCGTTATTTGTATGGGAATATATTCACTAAACATGTAACTTTATACTTTAGTGAGAATCTATCATTCTCTTCTAGTTTTACCTTCAAAACATCCATTCCTTCCTTCCAATTCATTTAGTTTGGACGCTTTAGAGCGATGAAGATGGAGTGAAATTCTATAATGAATTGGACTTGCTTTCGGACACTCAAACAATGTTCGAAACTATAGGTTTATATTTGAGCTAAAACGAGCTTTATTTTGAGCTCAATACCTAGCGTATGATTGATAGGTACACAGAAAATTACCAGGCGGAAAATTGCCAGTCATCGTTTGAAACATTATTTGGTTATGAACACGGTCTAAGAACATTTTCATTCTTTTATTTTATTTCTATTTTAATAATACACAGTTACAATATTGTCAAGTAATTGATAATCGAATTAGTTATAAGAAAAAAAAATCTAAATGAAGATCGTTTGACACCTGATCGTGTGTTACAGATACATTAGCAGTTTATTTCTTACATAATATCAAATAGGTATGTGCAATACATTTGATGTGCAGGTCATTGAACAATCATGAAGTGTACAGTTACATAACGGCTTACCTAGCAAATACATTTAAAATGATAATTTTAATCTCTTTATTTGTACTAAATTTTGGATTACTGTACTAGTAATGAATTAGCTTATCTTTCAAATTGTGGTAATTATTTAAAGTGGTCTATATTACAAATATTATTTTTCCTTTGTACACTAAATAATCGAATAGTTAATTAGTTATATAGCTATTAATAAATAATAAAAGAATATCCCTTCAACTTCTTAACGAAGGCCAAACGATATCTAATTTAAATGAAAATACTGTTAAAATGTATTTAGATAAAATGTTGCCAAAATTAAAAAAGCAAGAAGTAAGTGACTGGCAATTTTCTGCCAAGCGGTTCTTCGTTTGGCAATTTTTCAACCACCGATTTATTCTTGTTTTGAGGGTTTATTTCACCTGTAACTTCACCTAATTTGTTTTACTTTAGTTTTAAATGTAAGAGCTTATAGCCATTTGTTTATATTGTCTGAGCTAATTTTTAAAATTTGAATTATGAACTTTAAAATTGACTTACAGTGATGTAGAATCGTAGATGTTGAATATGAAATAATTTCAGGTATATACCCCAGTCTCAGCTTTCCCTGTGGGTGTATACCCATAAAGTTCTATGAATCTATGGGTTCGTAATTATAATTAGAAGCATTATCTGAAATAATGATTTTCTAAAACTTGCTCTAGACAAATATTATTCGGATTTAAATCCGAATCTTGTTTCAGGTACAGACTCGTAATGAATGCATTCAATTTGATGTTTAAATAGCACCAATTTCTTAATATTTATTTATAAATGATAACCATTGCTACAAGTGGCGCCATTAATAAACAAGCGGCAGACATTCGAACAACTATAGAATTTAGAATTCTTTAGTTATTTATTCATAAGAATATATGTATCATATGCCAAAAAATTTACGTGGATATACTATTTAGGTTTCTTCACACATAAAAGTACACATCACTTCCATTGGACTGCATACAAATGCTGTACAATAAGCTATCAATTGAAACAATGGCAGTAGGTGTGACGGCACTAATAGACTTTCAGCTATCCCTTTATGTCCTAAATTGCTTTTGACGATGCAGTTTCGAACTGATTTGCTTTGGAGAAAATAAGATGATGGACTTACGGTATTGCTTGACCTTTAATTTTGCACTCTTGCAGGGAAGAGCATCATAGGTATTTCCACCTGTAAAAAATATTACATTTTCTAACTTTGGATCAATTAAATAAATGGATAAAAACATCTTCGAGCACCGTTATCAAAGCTATAATAAGTAATCAGATCCTAATTAATCAGTACATTCAATAATATGGTTATTTAGTTTTGATGACTGAGGTACTTCAGATTTCATAAATTAGATATGATATGATTGTATCATAAATGTAATGAATTTGATGTCAGTTATATTTTCATCTTTGCCATGACTATAGAGTCTTCAGCGATTCTTCCTTTTTTTTGCTACAAAGTAAATATATATAAAGAAGAAAAGAAAGAAAATAGAAACAGCGTCCTAACTACGTAGTATAAATGTACGATTTGGTATTTGAACATTTACTTAAATATATCTACCCATCTTTCTTCTCTCCTATGCTTCAGATAAAATGAGTATCCTATAATTATTCCTGGAATATCCTAATTGATCACTATAAATAAGATACTGTAGAACACCTTTATTATTTCACTAGTTACCCCTATTAGTCCCTATCTTGTTTTTGTTGTTCAATATATTTCAAGATGAAACACGCCATGTCGATCTTAGTTCTTGGTGCTATTGAACCCTGTTACGCAATAGAAAAGCTGTACAATTAACTAGGCGACTAGGGAATTACCTATGAATTAACCTGCCTTAGTTGGAGTGCCACATCACATGTACCTAATCACCATCCTTGTTCATCACGATTGTCTTAGGAGACGGGCAAAACTTGTCAATTAGACATAGAAAAATAAACTCCATCACTCTAAGAAGTATTAACAAATATAAGAAAACATAAGAAAAAGCTCTGTTAGAGGATAGCAAGAGGTTATACTGTTTGATTATTAACTAGTGGATTTTTTTTTAACAAATATGTTTCATTTAAGTTCACCTCTTCATTTTCCTCTTTCATTTGTGATTGATAGGGATTGATGCTTGTGTCTCTTTTACAGTATTTCTTTGGTAATTAATTTTTTTTTATAATAGCTTTTTGCATCAATGAGAATTATCATCCGATGTTAATAACTGAATTGTTCTCTCCTGGAACCATTGTTCAGTTCAACTGCTTCTCTTAAGCCTTGTATTTACTTTTGTGTTAACGTCAGAGATGTTGCTTTTGGTCCCCGCACAAATGTTAAATCTGTGCATCTCTAAATGTTCTATTTACCTTTTCCTGCAGATGGTACCGGAGAGCTAACATCAGCCCCCATTGCTCACCCCGACCCCCACACCGGGGGAGCTGCCCTAGCCTTCTACTCAGGACTCTTCGCTTACGGGGGGTGGAACTATTTGAATTTCGTGACAGAGGAACTGAAGAATCCAGAGCGGTGAGTGTTTAGTCATTGGCAGTATAGTGAAGGTATGTTTAATATCATATAAATTTCAATGAAAATAGAGTATAAGCTATAATAATATTGATGTAATATTTGAATAACGATTGGGAAATGGTGGAGATTAGTTGTGGAATCTTTAAGATCATTTGCAATATGTTTGTAAAGCATTGGTGTAAAATATATTCGAATATTTTTTGTAATTATTCTTTGATATTAGAATTTGATATCGTGAAAAAAAATTAGTATTCAATTGAAGGTTAAGTTAGTATTAAAAATCATTGTTAGTTCATATCAATTCCATTCATTGTTGTACCATATAAAATACGTTGCTAATACCTATTTTAAGATACATCCTCTTCAATATGGATATACTCATTCACTTTGCTATGTTGCTTATAGTCTTTCACAACAGTACTTCTATCAAAGGATGATATTCATTATTGCAAACTGTTATGAAATGGCACACAGTTGTTATTATTACCGGTATATCAAATCACACTCTGTATTAACTAGGTAGAAAACTTCTGTGAGTAAAAATCTAGCGATATCTGGCAACTGAGCACTTCATTCTGTGAAATATGGCAATGTTTTGAAACAAATTTCAGTTACGTGACCAAAATAAAGACTAAACATTGAAAATTATATCAAAAGAAAATTTATCTGCTATAGCCAATGTAATTGGGAGAAAATGACATTGGAAATATGTCGATACTTTTATCCAATTTTTACTTTATTTATTTATATATATATATATCATTTGTTGGTGATAAAGGTCCTCTCCAGTCACTGGGAAAAAATAAGTTTATTACTAAATACTATAGAACTATGGAATCTTATGCACTGCATAAAATTCGGGTCAGAATATATTTTAATTTGTGCTTTAAAGTTTTTAATTCTCTTTGTTCAACAATTGCACGTAACACTAACTCCTTCTTTCTTAAACCAACAATCAAAATTTGGTCTTCGTGTAATTATCTACTGAAATATACAAATGTTTCTATAATTAGTTTCTCCAATTTTGTGCCTTAAAGGATATTTAAAATTGAATTAATTATACCTGCCTAATTGACATTCAAAACAAACGGTGTACATTCTTTTTCTTCAGACTGAAAAATAGCAAGTCCGTAGTAAAAAGGGTATTTTAGAGTTTTCATTATAGAATCTTTAAAGCTTTTGAAATCAAAAATATGATATCAAATTTCTTGGGGTTTGCAGCAAAATGATAAGAAACTTTAGCCTCATTGATTAATACAATAAAAATAACTTAGAGGGGGGGGGGGGTTAAATATTTACAATTTGTAATTGGTATCTTTCTGTAGATCATTTTTGTTTAGTTTTACTGCATGAAATTCGAAAAATCTTCATTCATAATAATTATTTAGAAATTTAATTTTCGAATCTGATCCTCATTTTAATAAAGACCAATAATGTTTTTTTTTAACGCAGTGTTTCTAAATAAAATAAAGTATGCATTTTCCTGGCTTTATATAGAATGACAAATAATTAACCATTAGAATTTTTTAAATTTGAAAATTTGATCGATCAACAATATTTTCATTGGTTTTATATTTTATTAATATATATATAGATGATTACAATTTAACCCTAGTACCTAGTCCTCGTAAGTTAATTCACTGAACTAGCCACTGGTTCGGGCAAACCAGCTCTCACCAAAACTCTTATAAAATTTTAACAAATCGACTTTTCAATATATTTTTCAAAAAAACCTTCCTTTCATATTTACACAATCATTGGTAAACGCAAAGGAATAATTCTCCATTTAAAACAAAAAGAAAAAACAAAGAAAAAAGAATTATTACCGTCGCAGATTGCGGGAAGGTTATATTTTCATCGGAATTTATTTATTTATTTATCATCTTGTTATTCGCATAACTGAAAAAGTGTGGAACCAAATTGCCTGAAATTTGGTGAAACGATTGGTCCATGTCCAGTGACCTGCTGCTAGAATTTTAGGGGTGAACCGGTCAAAGGTCAAGGTCATATTCATTTATAACTCAAAAAGTATTAAACCATATTGAATGAAACTTGGTGGGACGATTGATCAATATACAGGAACCAATTTGTTTGATTTTGGGAGTGATCGGGTCAAAGGTCAAAAATCAAGGTCAAGGCCATTTGTAATTCAATAACTCAAAAAGTATTCAACCAAATTGTCTGAGATTTGATGGTACTATTGTTCAATGTCCAGAAACGATCTGGTAGAATTTTGGAAGCGATCCGGTCAAAGGTCAAGGTCATTTATAACTCAATAACTCAAAAAGTATTGTACCATATTCCATGAAACTTGGTGGGACGATTGGTTATTATTCAGTTAGCAGTTTATCAAATTTTGGGAGAGAACTGGTCAAAGCGGCGGCGAAGGTATGCGCTCTACTGAGTGCACCTAATCTAGTTTCTTATGCATTACTGTTGTAGACGGGGATATCAGCCCAGTACGAAGCTTGGTGTGCGCGATTGAGTAATGAGCATCTTATCATTTAGCACCTTAGTTCTTATCTAACCGTACATGCGAAGACAGCTTCCAAGAAAATATATTTTTTATAAAATGATAGCTGGTTTGCCACAGCCTGAAATACTTAATATTATGAACAATTTTGCATACACGTAGTATAATGAGAGAAATTTAGGGTCCATCTTCAATTATTTCAAATTCCACATATTTCCTATACATTAATAAGTGATCAGTAAATTTCAAAATTAACCTTTACATTAATAAGTGATCAGTAAATTCCACATTTAACGTATAGTAAAACTTTCTTATTGTTCTAATGCACAAGAGCAGCACAAAGCAACATTCATTCATATCTTCGTGTACAACTGTTTGTCTATCTGACATACAATCGTATTTATGGTGGTACAAGCACGGAAACTTTTACTCTAATATAATCTACTTTTATTGCACAAGTTTATCAGTATTCGTCATGCTATATTATTCTAATTGGATGAAATGTCAGTTAGTTTAAATAATTAATTTTGATAAATTTAAATTCAAGCACCAAATATAATAAACAAAAATTGTTTGTTAAATTATAATACGTGAAACAAAGGTAATCCAGTTTTAGGGAGGAATCCAGTTCCTCCCTATAGTGGATTTTTTTTTCTATCTATACCTTGCAGGTACGAATTACTTAGGTTTTTAGTGACTTTCACTATTAATTGGTTTCTCAATAACTTGGAAGCTGTTGTAAAACTAATAAATTATTTTATAATATCTATGTTGTTTAAATGAAAACTGAATTAGGTCGTACTTAATTTATAGGATTCCTAATTAATAGGATTACTATAAAGCTAAATAGAATTACAGAATTTAAGATTTAACTGAAGATTTTATAGCTAAATAGGATTACTACCATACTTCAAATTTGATTCAAAAGATTCATACTCAGAGGGATATCCATATTATCAGAGGTTATTTAAACTCTACGTTGAAGGTTTTTTTGTTTTCAAGCTTTCGAAACGAAAAATTCTCATTCATCATCAGTTTTAAAGGAAAAAGTAATATGATTAAAAAAAGGGAAATAAATACTTAACTATAATTATAGATATTGACGGATTGTTTGGAGAGGTTAAATTGTTATAGTTTTGAGAGGTTATACTGATAATTTTAATCATATACCTCTTTTTTGTTATAGATATAAATAAAGTAGATTTTTTCTCTAAAGAATGAATGTTGTCAGCAATAATAGGTTGGTAATAACAAAAAATTTACATTTTCGGCTTTAAATTTGAAAAAATTGCATAATATACTAAAATATAGATACATAGCTTAAATAGAAAGATGGTTTAAATTCATTGTTTGGCTCAGGATACAGTAACATAGGGTATGGTAATCAGCTGATAGAATCTATAGTTTGACGTGACCACCGGATGACTGGAAATGGCGACTCTAACCAAACTTTAAAATATGGGAAAACCTACTTAAACTTAGCACTTCTAAATTTAATTTTTTTCTGATCAAATACTAACTAGGCATTGGTTAAGTTGTATTCCATTATTTTTTTCCTTATTTGTTATTCATATGAACTACAATTTAGCAGTTACCTATCACTACTTTACGCTCCTAGGTAGCATATTTTCAAGACCTTATTTTTTATAGATAAGTTAAAGAAATTAACAATAAAAACACTCCTTAATTATATCTATATATTCAACTTTGAGGTTCAATCGCCATTTTCGCTTTTCTTTTGTACGAAACCCTTATAAAATGACTTCAAACTTTTCGATATTAACATGCAAATACGAGGAATTATGGGCCGCTCGGTCACAAACAAGGAATGTGTTGTTGTGGTGACGTCATATTTTTGTGTCGTCTGCTAGGTACTATACCCGATTATGTTCCTGTACCGTGGTTTGGCTCAAGTTTTTGTTTGGCCTCAAAAGGCGAGTTGCTATGAGTGTGACCTTATGCATTTGCGCTATATTTCTATTAGTTCAGGGTTTTCTAAATATAACAAAAGTTATTAAGTCCCTTTAACCCAAAGGGCTGTAAGGTCGTTGCTTTAAACATTGCTACTTCTGAATGCATATTATCTGTTTCCTCAGCAACTTGCCCCTGTCTATTTGCATTGGTATGCCTCTGGTCACTGTAGTGTACGTCCTCGTGAATGTGGCCTATCTGGTGGTGCTTCCTGCTGAAGTCGTGGCTTCTTCCTCCACTGTAGCGGTGGTAAGTAGGCTAACTGCAAAACTAATATTTTTCTGTGAAATGTTAGCAGCAAAACCTATAAATACACTCGATTGATTGGATCGTTGTTAAAATTTTATAGGATTACAAAAATTGCTGCTTCTCTTCTACAATGAAATCATTTATTTATGATAAATTCTAATTAGAATCCCGATATATGGTCTACAGAAAGTAAGAAAGGGAATTTAGGGCTGCGAAAACCCTAAAATCCAAACATTTGTCACTAGAGCTCTTGGCTTAATTCATAGACTGATATATACTTTGTTGTATTCAAGGACTTTGGACGAAAAGCTCTTGGTCCTCTTCAGTACACTGTGCCTGTGTTCGTGGCTCTTTCCACTTTCGGTAGCCTGAATGGCATCCTCTTCACTTCAGGACGTCTCTTCTACTCCGCTGCTATGAACAAACACATGCCTCCTATTCTGTCGTACATTGACGTCAAAGCCAGCACACCCAAACCAGCTCTCATTACGTCATGTGCTCTGTCACTTTGTCTGCTCGGTAAGCGACACAAACTTATCCCAAGCACAACCTCAGTTCTTTCTTATAAATTATAACCAAACTTTTTAAAAAATTGATCAATTTACATGAGGAAGATGCTGTAAAGTAGCAATAATATTTAATTCTATTTATTGATGAAATAATGAGTGATTTCAACATCTGAAATTACAAGGATAAACAGTTGATTCCTTTTTTCAAGGTCTGGACATCATTCCTCTGATCAACTGTTTGAGTTTCGTGCTGTGGCTGAGTATAGGCATGGCTACAGCAGCTCTACTCAGACTCAGGATGACCAAACCAAACCTTCCCCGTCCTGTGAAAGTACCCATCATCCTGCCCCTCATTTTCCTGTTCTTCTGTGCCTATTTGGTGCTAGTGCCTTTGATAACGGCTCCTAAGAGTACACGTGAGTACTCCTTTTTTGGATTATTTGAACTATTTTCAGGAGAATGAAATTCTAGGTTGTATCGTCACATAGCGTTACTTTTTTCTATAACCTTTTTCTAAATTAGGTCAATCGGAAATTTCTAACGCCCACCTGAAAGTTTAAAAACCCCTAATGATAATTTAAGTGCTAGACTATATTCAACTGCTCTCCTTTCAGTTCTCGGTGTCCTGATGACATTGTCAGCTGTGCCTGTTTATTACTTCTCTACACACAGTCACTCCAAACAACTTCTAATGGCGACACGTAAGTTATACCCTAATGATTCATGAAAAGAATTTAGTCTTCTGTTCCTTGCAGCAATGTTTGCAAAGGCATTTCAATGCAGTATTTCGTCACTGGCATTACTCTGAGTATTACCACATGGTGATGCAGGAAAAGATGTGATTTCAGTTGCATGTAAGGGATTAAACATTTACGTGATTATTTTCTAAACCATTATATTGGTTTGCCGTACACTGTCCTACATTTGAAAACTTACATAACTAATTTTGCAGAAATACCAAACAGATTTCAAGATAGAACACTTTGTTTGTTCTTATTTGTTTCTCCATTTATGAAATTTCTGCTAAAAGTAATTCAAATATTTCTATTAGTGAATTGCTAGTTGATTTTTTCAACTTCCCCAAATTTCAGAAAAAATGAGTTAACCTGAAACTATTCAACCCATTCCATTTTTATCACCAACTTTCAAATTCTACCCATTTTATTGTGGAATTTTGATGATTTAATTTGCAATCTAATAAACTAGCATTAATTAGTGAATTGATGATATTATTTTAGATATAACAAACCTGAAAATCAGCAAGTCAAACAAATAGTAAACCCCTAAATACATACTGACAAGTAGAAAAATAATGAGGGTAAATACACAGTAGCCGACATGACACAGTAGCTGATGTAGCACAATGTAGCAAATAGTTACAAAAAGATGCCCTTTCTGTAAGGAAGTGACCAGGGGAAATACTTTCAACTGAAAAAGATCTTCCTAAACACTCCCTTCCAAAAAGTGACCATCTATTCGCTTTACCCCTATGGTGAACAAAAGTAATCACACATTTCTAGTGTGAACATCCAGAAAACCATAATTTTGCATTGAACTAAAATAATGAATATTATATTCAACGATTTAAAAAAAACTATTTAATTGCCGATGACAGGAAAGAATATTGCTTTAATTTTGCTTCAACAGGTAAATATATAAGAATATAACTCAACATTATCCGTTGTTTAATATTCGTTAATATCGGTGTGCTGATAAAAATGACAACCTCAACTGTGACAATAAATTATCTCTATAAAACTCTAGTAAAAGTCAGAATTCCAAGTATTATTATCAGAATAAATAAAGAAATGAATAAACTGATGAATAAATGAAATGGTCACCAAAAACATGCAGGGTAACGGCGCAGTACTCGGATAGTGGGTGTTGACTTAAAGTGCCGTACACACGTAGAGTTTTTTAAGTCTTTCCTCTAGACTTTTTGCTAAGCTCCTAATTAATTATGTAAATGATGTTCTTTATTGTAGCTAGTTTATTAACTAATTTAATGTATTTTAGGTATATATTTCTCAAATTCTATTAATTACACTGGGCAACAGCCAAAAAATCGGCAGGAGGTTTCTCAACTGATTTTGGTGTTCTGAGTCCGAATATCACATTCATTTTGCTCTACCAGGTCAACTTTTTTGAGATACAGCCATAGGCATACTCAGCTATATATACGCTAATATCAGGGGATTTGAGTTCAATCATATTTATTTTGAAGAATACATCAAAATAACATATTTCTCTAAAGTAGCTGCATTTGTATTTGTTGAAACACACGCCTTTGTTATGATTGTGTATTTTCTATTAACGCAAAATAGATTTTTTTCATTTTCTGTAGCAAAGAATACTGACCTGGTTGAGCAAAATCAGTCATTTCCAGATTCAGAGCATCAAAATTAGTCTAATTGAGCTGGGAAACCCTGGACGATTTAAAAAAAAAATTTGTTGCCCAGTGTTATTGCTTATTTATGGAGAAGCTCAGCCTTTTTTAACTTTTTTAATAGTTAATCAAAATTTAAGGTCACCTATCGGCAATAATGTAAACAATGCCACCTATCAGACTTCACCTCCAACTCCAAATGGTATCTAATAAATGTCCGTGATTCAGTCAAAATATTTCATATAATCATATAGGGTCGGGAGGGGCGAATCTCGCGCAGCAGCACACGGGGCGAATCTTGAGCACCACATGTTTAAAGAGCTATGAATGTGCTAGCCCAATAAAAAAAATAATCATAGACTGGCTCAAATATGTAGTAACTCTGTATAAAATTAAAACAGCCTACAGGCATTTATTCATAGTTGAAATAAATCACATTTAAGACCATATGAAAAGTACCTAGTCGAAAATTCATTTTACCGAATTACTCTAAAAAATAAATTTGTCATAAAAAAATTTCTATCCAAGATAATGACCTGAAGTTTTTAGTGCATGATGATCATTGACTTTAGTTGCCTCAGTTAAAATTACAAGGTTCTAGACTTTTTAATATTTTATTTAGCGGAGTTTTTCCGTGCGCAACTATTCGCCCCACCATATTTTGCATGGCGGGGCGAATATTGCGCACTATAGAAGTTTATTTTTAGGCCATGAAACAGTTTTTAATGCTTAATATTACTCTCTATATATATGTGTATTTCTTCACTTTCAACTAAAAACATACACATTCCACATATATTTCAGATAATAGGTCGAAATATGAAATTGTAAATCAGGGTGAATTTAAAGTCATAAATAAGTCTTTTCTGTGAAATTTATAGTTAAACATATCAAACATCACTATACATGATTATCATTTGCATTTTTATTAAGTATAGTTATATAATCTTTTTATTCGGTTCTTTTTAATAAAATCGAAAATATCAGGTCTAAAATGGCACAGGTTAAACCATCGTACAGGGAAACCCAACTCTGATATCATTATGCTTTTAAAAGTTGCAAATCGACATTGCACCTTGTTGTGAATAGTAGCTTCGTTGACCTTGTCACTTCTGAGGATTGTCCTAGAAGTGTAGAAGTGGGAGTACTTGTTCGAATAAAGAAAATGGCTAAGAATGTTTGTGCAATGTTGAAGACTCGAAGAAATACTTGAAAAAATTCAAAATATAGCTAAATACATGAATGTGATCCAGACTTCAATTAGAACCATCATCACGAAGGATCTTCAGTTGTCTTCCTACAAAATGAGAGAACACTAATTCCTCACACTTCTTAAAAAGCAAGAGACTTGAGAGAACAAATGTCCTTCTCAGAGAGCTTAAAGCGGACACGACAAGGTATGAAATAGATTTTTTTAACGAGAAACTTCATTATTGAAGCCAACCCAATTCAATATTCATGATCAGAAGATATCCAAGATTTCCCCTATCTCGAAAACTTGGGAGTCTCCTCTGATTTTCGTGGAGAACGGCCTAAGATCAATACTATTTTAACAGTATTGTGGTTCTAGCTATTGGATTGATGAAAAAAAAAAACACTTCAAAAATCAATCATTTATCTTTGTGAACTTTTTTACTACTTAAACAAGACACATGAGTGGTGATCACGTCAATTGCCAAGATTCTGTCGCAAAGAAATTTGGCGTCTTCAGCGCCATATTCCAACCCAATAGATTTCTGAATGAAATCTATTGAAACAGCATAGTGGCTTAAAAGGCCGTTCCTTGTTTGAGGACGAGGAGCCACACGGGTAAATCATTGATAACGAAACTGATGATTTCATAGAAAAGGACGTAGCAGAGATCTTCTGGCGCAGAACCTGAACCGTTGGTCTTTGAAAAACACCAAAGGAATTAGGTGGGTCAACCTACCTTCTTGTAGACAGACCAAAGAACTCTTCCTCTTTGAAAGAGAATGTCAAAAGCTATTGTTAATAACCCGATTGAAACTTCTTCTTCTATCCTTGGAACATTTGGTCCTAAAACAGTAATACCTTTGGTCCTAAAACAGTAAAACAATAATACTTGCCGACGATCTGATCTTCGCCCAGAAACATGACCTCATAATATTGTTGTGGAAATTTCTACCTCTTACAAGACTAGGGACAGAAGTCTGGATGAAATTTTACAACCTTCATAGTATCATTATACTATCAAATTCTGATACATTTTTACCTTTCTTGAAAGAATTGAAAGACTAGAAGCTAGAGTTCAACGACTAACCTTTAGGTCTAGAGGATTCAGTACATATGGACCCTCTCTTGGACTGGGTATCTCCCTGACCTTACAATGGCAAGTGAATATTCCACGTAAACTAATAGATGTATGAAAAACCAATTTGATCTATATTCTTATTATTGTAATTTCAGAGACATATAGTGAAAATATCTAAGTGTGTAACAGTATTTTGAATAACGTTTTAGATATGTATGCTAAATTGGTTATATATGCTATATTTGACATCTAAAAAGAATTATTACTTTCATAGATTGCGTAAGGTTATCTTTTGGGCGACATATTTTTGTTTGTCATCTTGTTGCTCACATAACTCAAAAAGTCTTCGATCAAATTACTTTGAATTTGGTAAGACGATCGATTGACTAATCTCCAGGAACCATCTGGTAAAATTTTGGGAGCTATCCGGTCAAAGCTCAAGGTCATTTATAACTCAATAATTCGAAAAAATTTCAATCAATTTGTCTGAAATTTGATAGGACGATTGGTCAATATCTAGGAACAGTTTGGTAAGTTTTTGGAAACGGTCAGGTTAAAGGTCAAGTTGATTTATAACGCAAAATGTATTCAATCAAAGTAACTGAAATTTGGTCGACGGTTGGTAATTATCCAGGCAGACCAATTTATTAGATTTTGGGAGCAATCAGGTAAAAATAAAGGTCAAGGTCATTTATAACACAAAAGAATTCAACCAAATTGTCTGAAATTGGGCGGGACGATGCTTCAATATTCAGGAATCATTTGTTTATATTTTGGGAGTGAACAGGTTAAAGGTCAAGGTCATTTATAAGCGGTGGAAAAAGTATGCGCTCTATGAGTGCCCGTCATCTAGTTATTTATTATATTTATAGTTACATAATAAGTAAATATAATAGTGTCATACTTCAGATAAACTAATATTACAAGCATAAATTAATCCTGAATAGAAAGCAACATTCATGACGTCACACATACATTATACAAACTTTACGTAAACAGGTCGAAAAAAGTTTGTTTCAAGTTTTGAATTTGAATCATATGATTGTTTATGCTTTTAAACACATTGGAATTATTTTTATAGTAAGTATCTAGACACTGAATAGTGCTATTTTTCACTATGGAAAGGAATTAATGGTGTGCGCAGATATTCGCTCCTCTCCCGCGCAAGAATCGCCCCATCAAGGACAATTTCAATTGCGCACTACTTTCATCAATAACTCAGATTATACAAATGCTAATTTTTTGTCCTTTGGATGGTGTATAAAAGGCCTTATTGCGGTTCTTCATGTCAAATATTATTCGTCTATCTGCAAAAACTAAGTTGCAAAACCCAAAAGTTTTTAGTGCGCAAGATTTGCCCCTCCTGACCCTACAATTAGACCAATTGTTATTTCATGTCAGGTTATATAACATATGGTAAGTGAGTATTTCTTACACGCATAGCAACATTAACAAGAATTTAATGACAGTATGGGTACCAACCAACTTAAATGAATTACTCTTTACTTTATATTTAAGTTGATATTGTGTTATATGTAAGTATAGTTCAGATTAAAGCAATCTGAAGGCACGAACCAAAAGTTTGAGTAATTAAAAGCCAAATTTTGATATTACCACAAACTGTTATAATTTGGATTATGAATTGTCCTTTTTCATATTAACGCTACTTGCAGTTTTAGAGGATTGCGCTAGGGTTATGCTCTTCAACTACGAGATCTTAGATTTTGTGTTAGGTAGGCCTCATTTACTATCACCTCTTCGATCAATGAGTGCAGTCACCGATGATTGTGTCCCTTTTCGTGACATTCTTTGGTAAGTGACTGCATTCACGAAGGAGGTTAACTGCATTCATGAGCATGGTTACCGACGGCGGCCTTTTATTTTTGCTCATGGAGTCGCTTTCCTCCTGTCCCTTGTATACAATTTCCTTCTGGTGCAGCGATCTGGTCTTTGATCGCAAGGCAGACGTTAAACCCCTTCTAAATTATCTTCTTTTCTCCCCCAGATAAAGTGTCTCTAAGTATTCAGAAGCTACTGACGGTAGTACCACCGGAAGCTGTGAAGAAGGACTTACTTCTCACTCCATCCTAGCCTCTCACGACTAAGTCTAACCAACTCTACGGCATTAAAAATCTTAAGGGAAAATGACACCACTATTAACATCGTTCGAAAGCTTTAAGCTAGGCAAAATGTTTATAGAATTTAAATGAATCTATTAGTTTATTTACGAGTCTGTTGAGAATTTAAGAAGTCTTAGTCTTCCGTTTAATAACTAATCTGTAATGTTACATTTTTATTCAAACTATGCAGTATACTTAAGTAGAATACAGGGTGTATAATCGTAGTGTCCCACATTCTAAACTTTAATTAAATCCTTATTGTTGTTTCGATTTGAATTCAGTTGGTTTAAAATAATCTCTTTGTAAATATATAGTTTGTAATTACTAATTAGTTATATACTTCAGAATTAATTCATCTGAAATATAATGACAAACAAGAAAACTATAAGCTATATTAAATACATGTAACTGTGATTTACATTTTATTATTAGTGTTCACCTGTAGATTATCAACAAGGAAGAAAAAGTTAGTCCACAGGTTTACTGCCCCTTTAATGAGTTATAGGTTCACTACAAGAGTGCTTTAGAAAAGCCTCGTCTCATATAAAACACAGAGTAATGTATAAAAAATGCGTGATATCAAAATTAGTCACCGTATAATAAATTGGTTATAAATTAACAAGAAATGGTTTCCTTTCACCCCAGTTACTTATTTATTGCACAGCTTATTTAACCACATTTTCTGTATTATCACTGCAGATTAAAAATATTAATATCTTATCTTGGTAAACTTTTTAAGTCCTCTTCTAATAATCTTCCAAACCATATTGCAAACTAAGATACTTTGCTATCACAAAAACTATTTCGTGAGGAGGTTTGAAGGTCTGCTTAGTAAGATTATTATTATTAAATGTCTGCTTAGTAAGACCATACCTTTGACCTTATAAAAGAGGGCTCTAAATAATCCATCAAAAAAGAAAATGGCTCCATGGACAAAGTCACTACACATGGATGCAGAAAAGCTACTCAGTGAATGCAGTCACTTACCAAGGAAAGTAACGAAAAGGAACACAAGCACCAGTTGCTGCACTCACGGATGGAAGAGGAAAATGAAGAGGTGATAGTAAATGAAGCCTACTTAACCTAGAGCTGTTCTTTAAAACTGAAACTATGTAAACCAATTGCTAAAAAACTGCATTTATAACAACATCCAATTGACTAAGTATAAGCAGTCCTGGAGAGTGAAGTGTAATTCTTACCATCATTTTCCTGATCAGATGCTAAACATTATGAAGGAGGTAATCAATTAAGCAGCAAGATGGTTTATAAATGTTTGATAATGAACATTTGTCCTAAAGACAATAATAATATCTGCCCCAAGTATCTAATGGGAAAACATGCCATGGATACCTTCCATGAAACAAGTACCATTATTTAATACTTTGACTATGATACTAATATTAGCACAATTAACGATAAAAAATTAAATTTACAGCTTTCAGGGATATAAAATCTTGTATATATACATAAATATATCTATTCACAATAGTACACTGGGAATTTCTTGAACAGTAGCATGTAAGGAAAGTAGGTATATTCTCCCTAATGGTTTAAAGATTGCAAATAAAAACTAGCAATATAAGTCTGAAAATGAGAATCAATAATAAACAATGAATTATTGTTAGGAAGTAAAAGTGTACTAAAATTATAAGTACATATGTGGTAATTTGTTTAGACGTTGTAGGACTAGAGGAGTTTGATTCTCTGTACACAGGAGGGAGAAAACTAGTTATAGAACCTAAGTTCTAGAGAGTTACATTGGTGTTCTTAAACCTCAAATATGTAGGTACTGTTTGAATGAATTAGCCAATTAGCCCCAACACATAATTAGAGTGTCTTTAATGATTTAACCACAAAATGAAGGCTTTGATGTAAATTATAGCAAGTGTACATTCTCTCGTAAATGTTTGTAGGTGTTAATAGTGTACTGAGTTATAGCTACCTACCTATATGCAAAGTTGATAATTCATTATTAGCAACACTAAAATAGTGTCAATATGATAAGGAATAAAGCCATGAAAATATAAATAAAATATATATATTAACAATCACACGGTGAGAAACAAAACAATTAAATGAAGAACGAGAGGACTCTACGGTGAAGATTTAGCTCTTCTTTCACTATTATTTGGTCCAATAAAGAAGCTAGTTATGTGCGGTAAGCAAAACAACAAATCCAAAGGACAATGACGAATATAGGAAAATAATAATTTATAGAACTGGTTTAAGCTTTTGGAAGAGTAAAAATAAGTTCCATAACCAACAGACAAACTCTAAAAAGTCTCACTTCCCCCTTAAAATATTAACCTAATGAAAGGGAGAGACTATCATACATTGGTGTGCGAAATGATGAGCCATGAGATGACTAAGTAAAAGAGGAAGATGGGGTACACTGCCAAGGCTTTCCTTCCTTTGGGCTGACTGTCACCCAGGAACACAGTGGAGGCTGCAACAGAACAACAGGATAGCTATTGAAAATCTATGGCTATAACACACCTCACAAAAAATGACTTCACTTCACTAGCTACCATAAAAATAGAGACCCGAGTTGAAGAAGAACTCAATGAAAACAATGTAAACTCACAGGATATCAACTCTAACATTAATTCTATTTACCCACAGCTAGCTACTAGATTAGCTATGAAGTTTAAAGGAGCAAGAATTCTTAAGGATTTGTCATAACATTTACTAATTACAAAATCAAACCCATAGCATATTTTAAAAATTATTAGATATAGCTGCACCAAATAGTTGTGTGTAAGTAAATTTAATAATAAATTTTGATAACAACTTTTAATAAGCTTGATATCTATTAAATATTTTGATTTACCAAAGCACTTTTAGTAAATAGTCACTAAATACAACTAACTGTGAATTGTTAAGAAAATAAAATAAAGCAAAAATCTCAGTAGCTAGCTGTAACATTTTCAGCTTTCACTCACCGAAAGTTGCCCATACAAATCCTCCGCAGGTGATGAGTGCCCGTAGGACAAACACAAAGTGAGTTTGGGAGAAGAGGAGAAGCAGTCGACAGATGATGAGAGCGATGCAGCCTGGCAAGAGGCAGTAACCCAGCACACACACAGATTGGAAAAACGATCTGGAAAAAAGACACATGAATAAACGTAGCTACTAGCTACCTCATAATACTTAGCTACTGTAAATGATTTCAAAGTTGCTTTCTGGCTATTATTTAATTAGCTACGGGTTTATTAATGTCTGTCTAAATGACCATATAGAAGAAATTAACTGCAAGTGACACATAGAAGCAAACAAGTGTAGAAGCAGCAAACAAATGGCTTAATGAACTATGTCATTCTTATTTAGTGAACAATATTGCTAAGCTATATCTAAGAATAGTATTTGATGAATAAATTAGATTGGCTAAATGGCTGATTGAAAATATGAAGAATTCCTTTGACAATTGCGCAATGTTTGAAATAGTTAAATAGACATTAATTCATCAAATGATTCTAATGATAATTAGTAGCTATTCTCAATTTAAGGATAACATTAATTTAAGAGTACTTGGAGCAATTACTGACATTGTACCCCCAAGGAGTTTGCTGTTGAGAGTCACCACTGCTGCCCCTGCCCAAACTATAATGAAGACTTCTGCAAACTGAGGACCACCGTCATGGTGCTCTGTGCCATCAGGAAGGTAATACGTCTCATCACCTTGTAACATCCTGAACAAGGTCAGAGGTTAGATAGGAAAAAACAAACACTGGGAAATTGAAGAGAATTTTCAATATCAAAAATAAATGAAACAGAACATTCCTAATAAATACACATTACAAAGAGATTAGATATTTAGCTATACTATGGCAAACAGGTTTACCAGTGCTTAAAATATAATATTGAGTATTCAAAATTTGATTTCCATGCTACCTAAATAAAATCACAATAGAGGTGCGAAGTTAGCTGCCTATCATTTAGTTATTATCTACCAATAAACTAAATAAAAAAATTGACATGAAAACAAATAAAGCTCTCAGTAAAGTAACCTTCACTCACATTGCAAGGAATGTACAGAGGATGAGTGGGCCCCAGAGGTCCCCTGTAAAAAAAATCAATAGGAACAATCATTGCAATATATTATATTAGTTTTCAATATGATGTGTCATGATGTCAAGATGTATTACAGATTTACTTACATTCTTTTAAAATTGATTTCTTTTCTTTAGGGTACATAACATGTATGAATTTATTACCAACTGCTCTCAAGTCTCTCATCTGTTAGGACAAAAACAATGAATGGTTTAGTAGGTAAAGATTCAGTTAAAAAAGATACTGGCTGTGGCTATCAAAATTTAAATATTTTGTCAATAAAGGTGAATTGCTGCAACCAAAATTTAAAGATGAGTTTACTTTATATGTAGAAAGAAACCAGTTTCAAAAATATCCTAAACCAGAGGGCTGAATATGAGAGCTACAACCCACCACAATACTCAAAGTAAGTGCGAAAATCCTGTAGCGCACTCAGTAAATTCATTTGGCTATAGCCTAGTACAGGTAAAAAGATTAATTCTTATGAATAATCAGAGATGTTAAGAGCTCCTCACCACTGTGTCTCTAATGGGTTCATCCAGAGTGTTGTACTGGTCACTGCTCTCTCTGCCAACAGTGCCAGGCACTGCCATGTTACCACTGACATCATTGTAGCTGCTGCCTGCTGAGGAGTCAACAAACCCATCATCCCCTATCTGGAAAAGAGAAGTATATTGTTAGCTATTATTCACTTGATTGTGTCAGTGAAGAAACTTAATTGTGTCAGATTTTTTGTAATGTCCACATTTAACTTTTTAAGGTGATAAAAATGGATAATTTCGAATTTGGTTTCAAAGTTAGGATTTTATTTATACAAGGTAAACTACCAAGAAATTTCAATTTTTTCAATATTCAGCCTTTAAAAACAAGACAAGTGTTCTGCAAGAAATCTTCCTTTTGCCTTCTGTTTTGAGCAATATAGACTAGGAGGAGAACAGAAAAAAATGTACATAATACATAATGATATTTCATTATTTTTTAAGATTCTTTGTGAATGATAGGCATAGGCTATTAAATCCCAATTTTACATCATATTGTACCTAGCTATAGGGACAATTACTTATGAAACTTCACTATAAATGTTTTTACCCATATTCATTCCTTTTCAGAACTAACTCATAAATTCCTCATTTCAAATGCTGTATCTTCACCAACTGAGTGAGTGTGTATATGTCTTTTTTTTCCTTTGATTATATTCATATATTTAGTCAGCTATTAGTTACTCTTGTTTATCTGACATTCATTTATGTTAAAGGATTTAATTACTCATTATAATTTCATTATTCATTTATGTTTGGTTCATTCAACTTCATTCTTGTTTTTGTTTCTTTGTAGGGATAACATTCCTCACACCCTTTCTTTTTCTCTGTTTAAGATATGTAGAAATACACATTCTGACCACTGTCTTCAGATTGTTCTCTCTGCATTCCATCCTTCTGCCTAACCTAATACTAACTCATTAGATATAACTTATATAAGACTGATAATCCTCCAACCTAGATTATAAGAACTCAGCTTAATGCAACAACAACAATATTATTTACAGAGAGAGAATGTTGGTTTCTTAGGAGAGCAATTCATCAGGACACACCACAAGTCTGCATGCCAGTCCCCAGAAACTTCCCCAACTGGTGACAGCTTCGGCTGCCTCCAAGAGATTTATCTTTATCACTGACACAAGTCACAATGATCTTATTCTGCAGATGTTGTTTGAGGATGTTTCAGTGCTGGCAAACTTTAAGCTAATTTTGATAATTATATACCCGTATATTTGTATGTTTGTAATATGTGACGCCGTGGTATGCCTCTCTCTGATCCAGTTTGCAAAATATGCATGAAGTTGTGAAGTTTATCCGGCGACTACTGAGGCCTCAAAATTAGTGTCTTGAATTATCCAGGACAATTTTCTAATTAATTCCTATGTTTACATGTAATTATTGGAGACATTTTGGAGAATTCTGGTCATTTTGGAGACAGATTTTAAAAATTTTGGAGACAAATTGTCCTCAAAATGAAATCTTGGAGACAGATTTGACACACTTTGCAGCAGACTTGCTGATTGGGCATGCTTTGCAGACTGGTCTCCGATTGGCTGATATTTGGCCAATATAGCATTCACGTAGCAGTTAAACATCTTCCTATAAAGTGGTCTGTGGTATATTAGTATTTCTGTTCTGAGTGTTCTCTATTTAGTTTGAGTCCCAATCTGTCTTACCCTATTATTAGATTGATTTTTAATTTGTTTTCGTTCTATATATTAAGGGAGGAAGTTTGAATTACGGTAGCAGATATTAGTTAGTCTGTTTTAATGTTGCGAAAGAGATTATTGGTTCATTTTTACGATACGAAGTTATTGTAAATCATTTACTTATATTTAAAACGGTTTGCAGCCACTCTGCATGATGTGTCTCTTTCTGACTCTCAGTAGCAGATTCAGAATCTCCCGCAGCTAAATTAATTGTTACTTAGGAATTAATTCAAAATCCATGTTCCAGAGGCTGGAAATTGTAAGTCAATTTTTGAGTCCAAATTTCACAAAAATTCTGAGCAAAGCCAATTTGGCTCATTTTTTGAAGATTTCAAGCAAAAACTAACATGGGAATTAATTCAAAATTTTAAGCCAATTAGACATATCTGAGTTTTGACCTTTTGAAATCTAAGCCAATTAATTGGCTTTAACTGACATACTCTCATTACTCTGTAACATGGTAATCAAAATCTCCTGTAGCTAAATTTAAAATTAATGGTTACATATAAATTAGTTCAAGATCTCAAGGAGTCTTGAGGAGATATAAAATTTCCAAAATAGGGATCAGATTTGATGCAAACTTGCAGAGAGTCTTGGAAAGATGTTCCATATTCTGCAATCTGCGGTGGAATGGTGGACCAGTCTACAAAGCATGCACAATCAAGCCAGTCTGTATTTCATAGTAAATTCCACGGACATGTCGGCAGAATTTTTCCCCTTTGAAAATAATATCCTGACAAAGTCGGTGGATATTATTTAGCTATTTATTACTTTGTAACCATAAATTTTCGGTGGAACAATGGGCAAAATGCCAGTCTGGAAAGAAGATGCACTTCGATAAATAAATTTAACGAAGTTTTTATGGAGTAAAATATTCTATTCAAGATATTAACGACGGAAATTTGTTATAAAGTTTTATATTAAATATATTTACAACAGAAATTTATCAAAAAAATTAATTAATTAACGACTGTTACGACTCATTATCTAAACTAAATGGTAACCACAATGTTACAATATTTTGTTTACATAAGGTCTACATCATTAACGTAAAGATTGCACTGAACTTCTTGACCAATAGAGTGGAGAGTTTTTAATGACGTCACATCATTTGATGGTGTAAAGCACCAATCACAGCTCTCAGATATCAAACTACGTCTAGAATGTAATGTTTTCATAACATTGATCATGATTAGACATCTCTATTTTCGGTAGGTAGGTAGGCTAGGTACCTAAATTAATAATCTAGGTAATTATTAAAATAAATGGTAAACCAGAAAACGTATCATATAAAAGAGATTATCTTAACTAATTTACATATTAATTAGTTATTGTATTTGATATTCATGATACTTCAAGGCAGCCTAGGTATATCACCGTAGTCTGTATCATGAAGTTATGAACGAAAGTAACAAGGTAGGCATATTAGGGTAAGTTACAAATTATCAGTCAGTTCCACATCATCGGTCACATGAGATGATAAGATACAATGATACCTATAGATATCTACCTATCAATATTTATTTGATTTTTATTGGTATGCATGAATCAGCATGATATTAGGGTGGCCATCTCCATTGGACTCAATAACCTAATAATGCGTACGTAAATTCCTCCCCATTCTAACACATAACCCCCACCCACCATACACATACCCCAATTGCCCAGTTCATTACTTGTCTGGTAAATAATTACCTATTATATCATTACCTACATGTTTAATACCGCATTAGGTAACACTACCTATTTTAATAAATAGTTATTATTTTACCTATCATGTGTTCTAATACCTAAATTTACATATGAACGAAGATGTGAAATTGACCGTTAATTCGTAACTTACCAAGTTCCCCTATGTATAGGATTTCTATTCTTGGGCCAAAAATGTGTTATCGTACGATAACTTAGAACTTGCCTTAGATATAAGAAAAAGTTAGGGAATTTAACTAACACTTTAAATGGTTATTTTAATATAGGCTTACTATAATTAAATAACCTGTAAAAGTAGTTAGTAAATTATACAATATTTGTGTGGTCGTAAATATGGAAGCGTCTGATAACTTGAAACTTACCCTAGGTAGACTGGTACCCAATACTCTAGTTTATTAACTTATGCACGTGATGGTACGTGAACTTCTGATTTAAATATTTTAATCATACGTTTTATAACTTTATAATTTCTTACTTACCTAATAATGATTATGTAATTTCTATTTAGATTGTTATCCATGATACTTGCACTCTTATATTGATAGGTATCCATGATACCTCCAGGTATCATGGATAGTACCAATCGAAATAATGAGTTAAAATAGGTAGGTATATAGGTTTATATTTCTATGATCGAAAATGTGGAAGCGTACAATAATTCAAACTATCTACTTCCAGTGATTTACAGTGTATTCAAATTGTGGGAAGGGAATAGCGTAAATTACTGGAAGTAGGTACTTTGAATTATTGTATAGTTCCACATTTTCGTTCACAGAAATATAAACATATATACCTACCTATATTTCGATTGGTATCCATGATACACCTGGAGGTATAAGAGTGCAAGTATCATGGATAGCAATTTAAATAGAAATTACATAATAATTATTAGGTAAGTAGGAAATTATAAAATTTTAAAAACGTATGATTAAAATATTTAAATCAGAAGTTCACGTACCATCACGTACATAAGTTAATAAACAAAAGGGCTGTCAGCCAGATTGCATTAGTTGTTGTCCAAGAGCCGCCATTTCACCAACAGGTTATTTGAAGAGCCGTGGGGAAATGATATCTGAGCCGTGGGATAAAAATCGCGAGCCGTGGGATAAAAAATGCAAGCCGTGGGATAAAAAATGAGAGCCGTGGGATAAAAATGCGAGCCGTGGGATAAAAAATGCGAGCCGTGGGATAAAAAATGCGAGCCGTGGGATAAAAAATGCAAGTCGTGGGATAAAAAATGTGAGCTGTGGAATAAAAACTACAAGCAATGGGATATAAAGCGAGCCGTGGTGGAAGGAGCAATTACTACCTAGATATAGTTACTTATTAACAGACCGGGAATATTTGATCAAGTGAAAATTCACATTTGATGAGCCGCAAAGTTTTGAAACTCTATATAAATGTCTTTTAGAAGACCGCAAGTTTCGAAAAAAATTCACAAAGAATGCAATCTGGGCTGTCAGGATGACGCGCTAATTTTAACAGTCTCAAACATGTATTGAACTTGTTAAATATAGAAAAAGTTATAGCTATTCAATGAATATAAGCAGAGTATTAAGAATAATGGTTAATCAAGTTATACAGTATACCTAATTAACACTAATACCTTTCTATTATAAGTACAGCTAAATGTTTGAATTTAAGATTTTCGGTTCTAGACATGTACCGGACAACTGTCTGGACTTGTACATGTTAAGTATTTACAATTAGCCTAATATTAAGAAATAATACAATCAGAAAATTTAGATTTGAATTTGATAAATTATAAAGCACTAGTTTAAACATTACTGTTCATTTAATTGGGTATTTTGAGTAAATATATTAAACTGAAAGAATGTACATAGGTACTAGGATAACTTTTGAATTATCAATCAGTTTCACATCTTCAGTCGAGTCTTATACATTCCTAAGATAAAGAAAGAAACTAGCCATATCATAATTATTATTATTTTAATTGGTATCATGAATGAATGCCGTTGATAATTAAAATAATAATTATTAGGTGCTATTCAGGGTTTCTGTGAGAGGGGGGAGGGATAGGAGAATTTTGCTCCAGTCTGCAGAATATGTGAGATATTTGGGATATTCTCTCCGAACAATTTTGAATTAATCCCTATATTTACATTGATTTTGCTACGAACAGAATAAGAGATCTCTACGAACACTTTAGTGCTTTACCAGTTTCTGCAGACTGGATTTTGCTGAGACCATTACATAATTATATAACTACCCGTATTAGGTATACGTTTGTAATGTGTGACGTCACCGTCATCAGGGTATGCCTCTCTCCCAGTCTGTATTTGGTGCACAAAATCCCACTGACTTTTTTAAAAAGCTTAAAAAATCCACCATAAATTTCAGGTAATTTGGCTGATCCACCAACATTTTTCCCATATTTCCACCGAAAATTAATGGTAACATAGGAATAAATAGCTAAAAATCCACTGACTTTGTCAGAATACTACCTATATTCAATGGGGAAAAAATTCCAGCGACATGTCGGTGGAATTTACCACGAAATACAGACTGGCCTCTCTCTGATTGGTTGATATTTGGCCAATAGCGTTCACGTAGCAGTTAAACATCTTCCTATTCAGTATTCACCAGTCTGTATTTCGTGGTAAATTCCACCGACATGTCGGTGGAATTTTTTCCCCTTTGAATATAATATTCTGGCAAAGTCGGTGGATTTTTAGCTATTTATTCATATGCTACCATTAATTTTCGGTGGATAAATTGGGAAAATGTTGGTGGATCAGCCATATTACTCGAAATTTATGGTGGATTTTTTAAGCTTTTTGAAAAAGCCAGTGGGATTTTGTGCACCAAATACAGACTGGCCTATTCATTGGTCAGTTTGGTCTGTACTCTGTGGTATAATACCAGTCTGCTGCCTGCAGAATATGGAACATTTTTCCAAGACTCTCTGCGGGAGTTTTTGAATGAAATTTAGACTTTTGAGATCTCTGCGGGAGATCATGAATTAATTCCTATGTTACCATTAATTTTGCTGCGGGAGATTTTGAATTAATTCCTATGTTACCATTAATTTAGCTGCGGGAGATTCTGAATTTGCTGCTGAGAGTCAGAGAGTAACCGTCTCTCAAATTAAAATCTCTGCGGGAGAAGAGACACATTCTGCAGACCAGACTGGAAAACTTAAATTCTAACAGAGTTACTCCTAACTTCATGCATTCCCATTAGTGATGTTTATCATCACAACAAGCCCAATTGTGAGGCTTAAATGACTTATTTTACATTAGTTTTCACTGCAGAGTTGAAATTTATAAAATAATTTACTGATTTCTGCATCTTTTTGGGTTAATATGAGTAAATTTTGTTCATTCTAAAATCCTAACAGAGTTACTAGTCAATCTGAAATGAGTTATTATTCCACTCTGGACTGCAGACTGGGTATAATAGTATTATAGTAGTAATAATAGTAAGAGATATTAGTTAGTCTGATATAATTTTACGACCAAGATTATTGGTTAAAATTTACGAAACGACGATTTATATTATTTTTAACAACTGTTTAAAATTAAACAAAAAAATTAATGACGTTCTGAACTACTTTCCAGACTGGGCAAAATGTTGGTGGATCGGCCATATTACTGGAAATTTATGGTGGATTTTCATTTTCTCAGCTTTTTCAAAAAAAAGTCAGTGGAATTTTGTGCACCAAATACAGACTGGCAGAGTGGTTGTCCTACATTAATTTTACTGAGAACAGAGAGAGATCTTTACAAACACTTTACCAGTTCCTGCAGACGGGATAAAATTGCAATATTTAATTACAATTTACAATTTGAATTTAGCTGACGTGACAATTTCTCATAGAGTCATAATTAATGTCCTCAAGAAGAATGCAATCTATTGTCAGAAGATGATGCACAGTATTCATTTATAACAAATACTATGTTAAATTGAGTGAAAACTAGATGATAATCAGTATAAATCAAATAAAATTACCTGGATTTTTGTACTATCCACGTCAGCCATCCTGATTGCACCTATGTCACTTAAAATAACAACACGCGGTCACATCACACAAGGTAAAAAAAAGTTAAGGGAGAGTGTGCTCTAACTAAATATATGTTTGTGCAACAATAAATTGAGATAATTAATTATACAATATGATTGTTTATGTTTTCCATTAAATTCCAGTCACCTTAAAATGTAACATTATGCAATTGGACTTAAAAATTGAAATTGAGCATAATTCCTGTAATGGGTTTTATCAGTCAAACTAAATTTTTATGATAGGATTAGGTATATGTTGACAATAAAGAAAAATGTGCTAGAGCTTTCCTAACGGATAGCTCAAATGAAATCGTACTCTGGAACAATTTCTTTTGGAATATTATGTATTTAACGAAATATGATATTGATACTCAATTGTACTATATATTTGGTTCTAGGAAAATTCCACAGACGAAAGTTCCACCGTTGAAGATTCCACTAGGAAAATTCTATTGAGGAAAATTCCACTGTGGAAAGTTCCACTGGGAAAATTTCACTGAGGAAAATTCCACTGAATATTAATAAATTTATACATTGTACTGCTTATTTTCTAAAACAATACTTTTGAAATTATCATCTTCATATTATATTGGCTTTTGTGAAATTCATTCCACTGTTCCTTTTTAAGTAAAATGTATATGTGAATCTCAATACATATATTTACTTAATGTAGATTTCCTTTGTGCAACACATAAGGAAATAGCATTGTTAAGTTACTTCTACTTGAGCTTAAGATAATTCTATTTACAAAAAGCTATTAAAAAATCCTAATAAACATTACAGTGTTGGGCCAACGTTGGCCCAATTCAGAAGGAAACTCGATCTGGGCTAACGCTGTCATGCCGGTCTCGGTGTATTGGGCCAGCAAAAGCCCCACGTTAGCCCACCTCACGGATGTCTACCGGCCCAGAACAGTATAACCACGTATAAACGACTTATTGGTACCGGCAATACTTAACCCTTTCATGCCTGAATTATGATCCAATGCAAAATAAAATTATCTTATGTTAAAAATAAGTTATTTAAGGTTCATATAGTACAAAAAGTGCAATTGTTTACATTTTTTTATTAAATTAATTTTTTTAGAAAGTGTTGCCCACAGTACATAGAATAGTATAGTACCCCAGTTACATGTATTATTCAAATTTATTCTCGGTAGGCTGTGACGTCATGTATGTAAACAAGAGGTCACGTCATAGTAAACAGAATTGCTGAGGGTCACGTGGAATAGAGAATTAAGATGGCGGCCAACGCGACCGATCTGACTAATGATCTAATTATCTTGAATAAATCGTCTTCTTCAAGACTAAAAATTTGTTACTATTTTTGGTGTAAAAAGACCAGTAGCAATTTCATCAACAGTCATTTTTTAATTTTCGTCCGTATGACTATAAAGATAGGATATTAGCATGCGGTAATGTGGAATTAAAAAAAATATCACCGAAAACGTTGTTTAACAAAAGTTGGGTGTGTTGCAGCCATCTTTTGTGTTTGTACTGTACGTACAAACGTACGCACCATTGTTGACATGGGACGTCACAGCCTACCGGGACACTCGTAATATCCCCCCTATAGCTCTGGGATACTATATATTCTCTGTACTGTGGTGTTGCCTATAGTCTACATCCGGCAGAAGTTAACCTATTTAACCTACTAATTTTGAGCACTTTGTATATCTGTAACCTATTAGTCATTTTGGTACTGTTCATAATATGATTTTTTATAAGTTAGATATAAATTTACGTTGCATTTTTGCACTCTATTTAAGTGAAACTTGGTACACAAAGATTGTTGGAATTTTAGTTTAAATGTATTACACACTCTTATATATGTTTAATGTTAACTTCCTGTTAGATTAGCTGAGCTATATTAATTACCTATTGTTTAAATAACAATGTATTACTTTTATGAGAAACGGATTTAAGGGTTAAAGTCCGATAACAGTTCCGGTGCGTCTTAAATACCATCGTATGTAAATTCTTAAGGCAGTCTGTCTTTTACATTACTCAGTGAGAGATGTGCTTCACTCATCTCTCTAATATACTTCTAACTGTAAAACATATTACTCTTTAAATAAACTCTATGTCTTAACGTTGTTAACCCACTATAATTTAACCTAAATCTAACAGGTTATGGGCCCAGTGAACGATAAGAGTTTATAAATCAAATTATGTTTAAATACACTTAGAAATATATTTCAGTAATCAAGTGACAATAAGTACAGTGAAAAAGTGTTAAACTAAATGACACATATACGCACGAACGTTTGTGTAAGCATATCTTGCTGATGCGCTATTGAGGTCAATAATATTGACTGATATTGCGGTATGTACTTGTTTGTCTCGTATAATTATTCATTATTCTTTGCGGAAGAGGTGTCAAGAGAGGTCACAAATTACCTTTAAATCTGTGACCTTATCCTTTGGTAAACAGTCTTTCAACAAAAGGTTCTTGCGAACTAAGACTTGTGTTGCTGTTCCAATTTGAATATTAATAATTATATTCAGTGAAGTTATTCTTATGAATTAGAATAATTATTCCTGATTAAATATCAATTCAGTTAAACAGTAAATCAATTTAACTGCTTTGTTTGTTTATGTTTGTTAAGTATTGAATGATAATAAATACTTGAAAACATGTCTTCAAATAAGTTACCGGGGATTGTTCCCCTAGACGGAAATAATTACCCTACATGGAGGGTACAAATGAAAATGTACCTCTTAAGAGAGAAACTGATGGATATAGCTGATGGATCTAAACCAGTTCCACTAGATTCCTCTTCAACTGAGGTTAAGGATGCCTATGACACTAAGAAGAATAAAGCTCTGGCAGATATAGTACTATCTATTTCACCGGATCAATTGTACTTAGTTGGACAACCCACGGATCCACGCGTTGTCTGGACCACCCTTCAAGAAACGTTTCAGAAAAACACGTGGGCGAACAAATTTCGTCTGAAGAAGAAACTTTACAACTTAAAATTGAAATCTCCCGAACTACTCAACTCCCATTTGAAAGAACTAACTGAAGTTTTTCAAGAGCTGGCCTTGTTGAATCAAGTGATCAGTGAAGAGGATAAAGTTATTTGTCTACTATCATCATTACCAGAGCAGTTTGAAGTGTTAGTTACTGCACTTGAAGCACAGTCAGACATTCCTAACTGGATTACCGTAGCTGACACACTCCGGAGAGAAACTGAAAAGTTGAGTATTAAATCCAATGATGGTTTGGCATTATCAAATACACAGATTGATGCTGCAGTAAATAAACAGTCAATTAAGTGTCATTTTTGTAAGAAATTAGGACACATGAAGAAAGACTGCTTTAAATTTAAACGGTATTCTCAAACTAACAGAACTCAAAATCAGCCTAATGATGTAAACGTAAGTCATATAGAACTTAATCACACAATGTATGCTAATGATAGCGCTCTTTGTAACAAATATGACGACAGTAATATTTGGATAATAGATTCAGGCTCTTCATCACACATGAGTGGTGATAAAAATTTATGTAGAGATTTTGCAAACATTACCAAACCTATCAATGTTCAAGTAGGCAATGGTGCTGTTTTGCAAGCTAGTTCACTAGGAAATGTTTCTGTTATTGTGAATATACCAGGTGGTGGAAGTAGAAAATGTACAATAAATGATGTATTGTATGTGCCAAATCTAGCTTTTAATCAACTATCAGTGTCAAAAATGACAAATAATAATAAATCTATTATTTTTGAAAATGATAAATGTAAAATATTGAACGAAAATAAAGAGTTAATTGCTGTGGCTCACTGTGTTGGTCAACTCTATTATCTAAATACTTTAGTTCATAAAGCTGCTGTAACGGTTGATCAAAATAAAGTAAACCTTCTATGGCATAGAAGGCTTGGTCATATAGGTAACGACAACTTGACTAAAATGATCCGAACTAAATCAGTTAATGGTCTGGATAGTAAATTAAAGGCTATAGAAGGTGTGTGTGAACACTGCTGTAATGGGAAAATGCATAAAATACCATTTTCTACAAGCATTAAGAAAAATTGTAAACCTCTTGATTTAATCCACACAGATGTCTGTGGGAAAATTACTCCCACTTCCAGGGGTAATAATTCATATTTTCTGACCTTTATTGATCATGCTACTCGATACTCCTGGATATATGTTATTGCCCATAAGAGTGATGTGTTTCAGAAGTTTTTGGAATGGAAAGCAATGGTTGAAAATATTTACGAAAGGAAAATTAAAACCTTGCAGTCAGATAATGGAGGAGAATATACCTCAAGTAAGTTTGAATCATATTTACGCAATGAAGGTATAATTCACCAGAAATCTATTCCTAAAACTCCTGAACAAAATGGGTTAACTGAAAGATTTAATAGAACTATTATTGAAAAAGTTAGATGTATGTTATCTGATTCAGGAATTGATAAGGAATTCTGGGGTGAAGCACTATATACTCCAAATTACCTTAATAATAGATGCATTAATTCATTTTTAGTTAATAAAACTCCATATGAAGCATTAAATCTTAGAAAACCAAATGTAAAGCATGTAAAAATTTTTGGATGCACTGCGTATGCTCACATCTCTCGAGATGAACGATCAAAATTAGAAAATAAAGCTACCAAATGCCTGTTTCTTGGTTATGGCACTGTTACTAAAGGGTATAAGATGTATGATGTTGAATCTAAAAGAATCTTCTTTTCCAGGAATGTAACCTTTGATGAATCAGTTTCGTCTAAGATTGAGACCCCTCAACTGATTGAAACCCCTACCTCTCCACTGGTGTTCCCTTCAGAAGATTCAGAACCTACAGGGCCTGAGAATCAAACTCCTGACAATAATCTTCCAATAATCCTCCCTGAGGCGCAACCTGTACCAGCTATCAGACCAGATGAGGATCTTCCTGAACTGGAAAATAGACGATCGTCTAGAACGCGTCGAGCTCCTGTTAGATACGGTAGTTGGGATTATAGCCTTGATCAGTTTGAGGAGGAGGGTTTATTAGTCTATGGGAATATCAATATCGAACCTAGGTCGGTATCTGAGGCTCTTAATAGCGGTTCTGAATCCTCTAAATGGAAACTTGCCATGGAGAGGGACTTAAATGCTTTTGAGAAACATAAAGTTTTTGAACTCGTAAAACCTACCTCAGACTTAAACATCATTAAATCTAAATGGGTGTTTAAAAAGAAAAAGGGATCTGATGGTAGAGTGGCTTCATATAAAGCTAGATTAGTCGCTCAGGGTTTCTTACAGAGACCTGGAATCGACTATGATGAAATTTTTGCTCCTGTAGTTAGATTTGAATCGGTGCGAACCATGTTATCTTTAGCTGCTAAACAAAAATTATTTGTACATCACTTGGATGTCAATTCTGCTTTTTTAAATGGGGATCTTAAAGAAAACGTTTATATTAGACAGCCTCCAGGCTATGTTCTACCAGGAAAAGAAGATTTAGTGTGCAAACTAAACAAATCTATGTATGGGTTAAAACAATCACCCAAATGTTGGAATGATTCTTTGGATGCATATCTTAAATCCTTAGGATTTATTCAGTCCTCTTGTGACTCATGTATTTATGTTAAAGTAATCAATGACTCACCATGCTTCATTTCTGTGTATGTAGATGATATTATTGTAGTATGTAAGAACTATGATGACCTGACTAAAATCAAGACTGATTTAAGTGCTAAATTTGAGATGAAAGACTTAGGAAAATTATCCTATTTCTTAGGCATAAAAGTCGTACAAGACGAAAATAAAATATCATTAAATCAATCTTCATTTGTCAACGAGTTATTAGATAGATTTGAATTCAATAATTGTAAACCAGTATCAACTCCTGCTGATGTTAATTCTCATTTGGAACCAACTACTGATGATTGTGAACTAGTAGATAAAACTAAATATCAGTCAGCTGTAGGTGCTTTACTCTATCTATCTACTAAAACTAGGCCTGACATAACTTATGCAGTTGGAAATGTCTCTAAATTTTGTTCCAATCCAAACACTAAGCACTGGTCTGCAATTAAGAGAATAAGTAGATACCTAAAGGGCACACCTGATCTTGGCATTACATATGGTAATGAAGATTCTGATTTGGTAGGTTATTCTGATGCCGACTGGGCAGGTAACAGAGTTGATAGGAAAAGTACTTCTGGCCAATGCTTTCTGTTAAATAATTCCATTATTTCTTGGTGCTCTGTGAAACAGTCATGTGTTGCTTTATCAACGGCTGAAGCTGAATATTTTTCCCTCTCTGGTGCCTCCCAAGAAGCTGTATTTCTAAATAATTTACTATTAGATCTTAAAGTATCTAATAAGAATCCTATCGTTCTGTTTGAGGATAATCAGTCAGCAATTTGTATTGCTAAAAATGCTAAAAATCATCCTAGATCGAAACACATTGATATTAAATTTCATTACATTAGAGATCTTGTTGCTTCAAACATAATTAAACTTGTTTATTGCCCCAGTGAAATTATGCTTGCTGACATATTTACTAAACCTCTGCCTACTGATAGATTTACTAAATTAGTTGAATTAATAGGCATGAAAAATATATAATGTCGTGTGAGGAGGAGTGTTGGAATTTTAGTTTAAATGTATTACACACTCTTATATATGTTTAATGTTAACTTCCTGTTAGATTAGCTGAGCTATATTAATTACCTATTGTTTAAATAACAATGTATTACTTTTATGAGAAACGGATTTAAGGGTTAAAGTCCGATAACAGTTCCGGTGCGTCTTAAATACCATCGTATGTAAATTCTTAAGGCAGTCTGTCTTTTACATTACTCAGTGAGAGATGTGCTTCACTCATCTCTCTAATATACTTCTAACTGTAAAACATATTACTCTTTAAATAAACTCTATGTCTTAACGTTGTTAACCCACTATAATTTAACCTAAATCTAACAAAGATTGCTCCTTTATTTAGTTTTGGAAAGGAATAGCAAACTAGCAATATTGCTAAATGAGCAGAATAAAATGGGTGATAGAGTTTTTTGTTGTTGTTTTTTATCATCAATCTGAGTATCGTCAAGCATAACATTAAAATATATGTTTGCCACTCTTCATTGTTGGTGTTGTTGTTTTCAACCCACCCCCACTCGGAGGGAGGGGGGGGGGATTGAGCGCATCCGTGATATATCCACCTGAGTGACCTGATGCGCGTGAGGGGTTGCTGTGTGCCTGAATGAACACTATATCCCTCAGGAAGGCAATAACTTCTTGTGGGCGGCTCCATAGGTGCTTCAGTGAAATATTGTACGAGGTCCTGTGTTTGTGTAGTGTTGGGCATTGAGTGAGGATGTGGGAGATTGTCCCCAAATCTGCAGAGCAATAGGTACTCACACAGATCAGAGTCCTCCCTCCCAATCCAATGCGTGAATGAAGGGAGAGGAGGGTACGTGATGTTGAATAATAGTTTTGAATATGATTTCTTCTTCAAAATTATCATATAAATCTTCATCATCACCACCATTAGATGAATCACAAGTGGAGCTGTAACGCAGAACGATCTTTACAGTTTCTTATATTACTAACTGCCTTTTATATTGTATTCAGTTAAGTGCGAGTGTTCTGCAGTATTTTGTCTACTTTATTTCGGTTGCTCAAGTAACATGGTGAAATTTCTATATGAAACATATCATGTATGGCAAATGTAACACAATCTTACAACTATTTTTAATAACAATACTATATAATAAAACGTGTTGTTATATTTATTGATATAAATCTATCCAACAGCTTGGTTAATAACATTTTTCAAATAGCATGAACATCGTATGCATTTATTATTTACTAAATATACAAACAAATGCTAGTCCACAGTCAAGAATAACTTGCTTGGTCAGAATCAGGTGACTTCCCAACAAACATATGAATGTCGATTCAATGCCGTTTGCTGTCGAATTCGTAGCGCTAACGGTGGGTATCGACTTAGCAACCATTTCGACTCATAGTAGATATCGGAATGTCTGTTTCTAAATGATATCTGGATTTACACTATGAGTAGAAACACTAATACCGATACATGATTTTAACAGAATCATCTTGACGTCGGCATGTCTGTTTCCAAACGATATATGAATTTATACTTCGACCAGAAGTGCGAAAACAGATACGTAGTTTTAAAAAAATCGTTTCAAATTTGGAAATTCATTTTCTTATCTTCCTGTTTTATAATACGTATAGAAATGTAGGAATTATTTCTATTCAATTGGATTGTACCTTTCTATATAACGTGCGTAGTGCTCCCTTTAAACTACACCCAATAATTAATACACTTATAAGGGACTACGGCAGTTGTGAAGGTACGATCGGGCATTGGCACGCTAGTGAGATTGTACAATGGATCAACGTAAAGTAAGCGATATTTGAACATCGGTTGTTGAACAGTTTTCCGATCCAGTACCGTGAAAATGAATGGATAACCAATCAAGTGATTTTTCGAAGGCCAGTGCATTTATTGTTATGAATCTATTCTAAACAGCTTACTGTAAATAAACCCCGAAGGGTTCCTGAAGCTGTCTTTGACGAATAGAAGAGAAGTGGGGTGGCGTCCTTTGTGACCCAAACTGTTGTAATTTAGATTATAATGTATTGTCTATTCTATGTTTAACATGTTTATAGTGTTTTTAACTCTCCATGCAGTTTTAGAGGATAGCGCTAGGGTTATGCTCTACAATTACGTACGAGGTCTTAGATTTTGTGTTAGGTAGGCTCGTAGACTTTATTTACCATCACTTCTTCATTTCCCTCTTCCCTCCTTGAGTACAGCCACCGGTGCTTGTGACCATTTTTGTCACATTCCTCGGTAAGTGACAGCATTCACGGAGTAGCTTTCCAGCATCCATGAGATCGTGACTTTCCATGGAGCCCCTTTCCTTTCTGACTGCTTCTTCCGGTCCCTTGTATTTCATTTCCTTTTGACGTCAGCGACATGGTCTTTGGTTCCGTAGCAGACGTTAAACCTCTACTAAAAGTCAATAATTAAAAGTTGGTGGGCTATTTAACATGTTCCATTTAAGAGTAAATTCTGTGTTATCGGACGGTTCCACATTTTCGAATATGTAAGAAATAAATATAATAATTATCATTATTCAATTTTTACTTAAATTGGTATCCATGATACCAGTACGTAAAATACAAGTTTAGAAATAAAAATTATTACATAAATAATTTTTCTTCGTAAAATGCGGAACCCCATATCCGATAACTTGAGCTTTCACCTAGTGCTAGAAGCTGCAAATGAGACGATTAAAATTCAGTGATTCACATTATAGATAATTAAACTTAAAGTGGTAATCGAACTCAATAAATCTATATATAATAATCATTATTTAACTTTTATTTCAATTGATATCATACCCTCAGCTATTATCATACCCGACTGCTAAAAATATTTCACAGAGCACCAAATTCCTGTTTATTAAATGAAACACAATTATATAAGACAAAATATCAAACCAATTACTCAGCTATTAATTTGATTGAAAAGATTCATACTCAACGGGAAATCCATAATATTAGAGGTTATTTAAACTCTTTGTTGAAGGTTTTTTCAGTTTTCTATTAGAAAACTGAAAAAAACCTTTAACGCAGAGTTTAAATAACCTCTAATATTATCAACTATTAATTTATGACCTATATTTACTGAGTGAGAGTTAATCTATGGTCAGATTTTAATTAATGCATTAATTACTTTGAACTTTCATCACAGAGCTTTCATCTGTATTGTAAGTCGTGGCCTCAAAACATTTTCTCTAATTTGAACTCATAGAGATCGAAATTTTTAAGGAGTTACAATTATACGTATAAAAATCTGACCAACTCATTACTATTTGTAATAACAATAAGTTGTGATTTTGGTTATAAAAGCGGTGCTTGCCTGTATTGTTCTATTCACTTTAAAATATCTTGAAGTATCTCCGGGTCATTTAATATCAAATTTTTTTTTAGTAAATTGCATCCACGGTGGCAAAGTGACAGAGCTACAGGCACGACGACGGTTGGACCCACGAACGATTCCCAGACACGTCACTTCATATCTTCCCATTTAATTTATATGTAACATTATGTAACATAATCAAATTGGTATGCATCTAAACGTACAGTACGTTATATCAATGAAGTATTAGTTTTCTATTTTAATTAATTTATTTATTGTATGCAAGTGGATATCGTTTCGAAGCATATTAGATATATAATTAGGCGTCTGTTCGATGCAGAATCCCTATGTATGTTGGATGTCGTAATTTATCTTTCTATTGAACGCTGTTATAACTGTATCGCTTCGATGCCAAATATACTTGATATGATGCGGTTTAGCGGTGCAAACGGATATCTGATTGATGTCTTCTTGATGTCACCATGTCTAGTTTGTTACTGGTATTCGATGTCGGAAGAGAGGTTATACAGAATCGTTTAGACATCGAATAGATACATTCATGTTTGCTGGGTTTCTGCCGGATGTAGAACATAGTCTACACGTTTTTAGGCTCCTCCCATTTCATATATTATAGTTCATGCATTAAACGTATATTTTTTTACATAGCATCTTTCTAATACTTTATGAGTACATAATGCGTATGATTTAATCCGATTTAAAAAATTAGATATTATGAAAATTTGAGAAACAAATAAGCAAATAATGAAATCGCGATCACCACAGATGGAGAGCATTTTTTCAGATATTCCCTCTTTCGCTACTGAGAGGGTACTAACAAAATCTAAGAAACTAGAGTGCTGCGTTACAGCTAACAACTAGTTCTATGCAACTGATCATTAAAAATATTTTAAATGCACTTATAAATATCTTAAAATTCTCTCTGAAGTTAGTATAGACTATAGTCTACATCCGTCCTTAAAGGGTTAACGGTGCCGATGTCATGCATGTCTACGGTCAGTATTAATTTCACATAACAGGTGTAATAATTAGATTACGCTATACAGAACACGTGAAGCCAACAGTTACTTCTAACAATGTAGGAACTGTCCTGTAAATCAATTTAACAAATCGAAGTCAGGAAAAAAAGTTAAAAACATTTAACAATTCAAACTTTATTGTATAATTTTACTCACGCTATTTTAAACAAATAATAATATTTCTATCTAAAATTGAATAGAAAGTATAATTTTCAACGTGAATAATTATTTCAAACAAAAAAATAACTTTTCATACTAAATATATGAATTAACTAGCGGCCAAGCTCATTTTTATGAATGAAATAAATAAAATGTTAAATTAATAATTGAAGGGATAACAGGCCTATTTATACTAAATTGCTAGAAACGGCTACCATTCAAAGATATACTTAATTGAGGATATGAAATTGGCTATTTGATGTGATTAAAGTTGGGAGAGATCGTTTGCACCTATTTTTCTCTGATTGTCTGGCGATAACTGCTAAATAGAACCGGTAGACCACCCTAAAAACAACGGTCTGTCGATTCAATGGAATAATCCATCGATTCGATATTCCAGAAATCAAAAAGAGATCGAATCTATATACGTTTCTTATAGGATATATGATAAATATACTGGTACATCAAAAAATAACTGGATTTGTTAACCAATGTTTCCCTTCATTGGGCCAGTGCTGTTTGGCAATCGTTGGCCCAATGTCGTTTTCATTGCATTGGCCCAGTGTGTAATAGCATTGGCGTGCCAATGCCCGATCGTGCCTTTACTTTGCCAACGTCTACCGACGTTGGCCCGATAGTACAATGTTATCAGGGATCCTACACTCTACTAGTATAACATGGACATTGTACAGAGATAACTAATTATTTCAATGAAGTGAACGTTTCCTAGCTATCAACTTACTGGAGCAGTATCACATGCCCAGCTAAAACAATTTATCAAAATATATTTTGGACTGCCATTTGGACAGAACAGTATTGTTTTAGAAAATAATGAATACCATATACCCAGCAAACATTGATGTATCTATTCGTTGTCTAAACGACTCTGTATAACCGCTCTTCCGACATCGAATTCCAGAAAATTAGACATGGTGACAACAAGAAGACATCAATCCGATATCCGTTTGCACCGCTAAACCGCATCATATCAAGTATATTTGGCATCGAAGTGATACCCCTATAACAGCGTTGAATAGAAAGATAAATTACGACATCCAACATACATAGGGATTCTGCATCGAACAGACGCCTAATTATATATCTAATATGCTTCGAAACGATATCCACTTGCATCCAATAAATTAATTAATTAATTAAAATTGGAAACTCTTACTTCATTGATATAACGTACTGTACGTTTAGATGCTTATCAATTTGATTAATGTTACATAATGTTATATATAAATTAAATGGGAAGAAATGAAATGATGTGTCAGGCTTTCGATCATGTTCATCCGTCCTCTTGCCTGTACCTCTGTCACCGTGGATGCAATTTGCTAAAAAAAAATTTGATATTAAACGACCCGGAGATACTTGAAGATATTTTAAAGTGAATAGAACAATATAGGCAAGCACCGCTTTTATAACCAAAATCACAACGTATTGTTATTACAAATAATAATGAGTTGGTCAAATTTTTATATAATTGTAACTCCTTAAAAATTTCGTTCTCTATGAGTTCAAATTAAAGAAAATGTTTTGAGGCCACGACTTAGAATAAAGATGAAAGCTCTGTGATGAAAGTTCAAAGTAATGAATGCATTAATTAAAATTTGACCATAGATTAACTCTCACTCTGTAAATATAGGTCATAATAGTTGAGTAATTAGTTTGATATTTTGACTTATATAATTGTGTTTCGTTGAACAAACAGGAATTTTGTGCTCTGTGAAATATTTTTAGCAATAGGGTATATGTTCCAAGTTATTAATAGGGTCTATATTTTAGAACACATGACAGAGGAAAATATAATAATTATTATTTAACTACTATTTAATTAGTAACATAATAGCTGAAGGTATGATACCAATTGAAATAAAAGTTGAATAGTAATTATTATATATGTACTTATTGAGTCTGATTACCACTTTAAGTTTAATTATCTATAATGTGAATCACTGAATTTTAATCGTCTCATTTGCAGCTTTTGGCATAGGTGAAAGCTCAAGTTATCGGATATTGGGTTCCGCATTTTACGTAGAAAAATTATTTATGTATTGATTTTTATTTCTAAACTTGTATTTTACGTACTGGTATCATGGATACCAATTTAAGTAAGAATTGAATAATGATAACTATTATATTTTTTTCTTACATATTCGAAAATGTGGAACCGTCCGATAACACAGAATTTACTCTAAAATGGAACATGTTAAATAGCCCACCAACTTTTAATTATTTACGTTTAGTATAGGTTTGACGTCTGCTTCGGAACCAAAGGCCATGTTGCTGACGTCAAAAGGAAATGAAATACAAGGGACTGGAAGAAACAGTCAGAAAGGAAAGTGGCTCCATGGACAAAGTCACGACGCTCATGGATGCTGAAAAGCTACTCCGTGATTGCTGTCACTTACCGAGGAATGTGACAAAAATGGTCACAAGCACCGGTGGCTGCACTCAAGGATGGAAGAGAGAAATGAAGAGGTGATAGTAAATGAAGTCTACGAGCCTATCTAACACAAAATCTAAGAACTCGTACGTAATTGTAGAGCAAAACCCTAGCGCTATCCTCTAAAACTGCATGGAGAGTTAAAAACACTATAAACATGATAAGCATAAAATAGACAATACATAATCCAAATTACAACAGTTTGAGTCCCAAGGGACGCCACCCCCTTCTCTTCCATTCACCAAAGACAGATTCAGGAACCCCTCGGGGCTTATTTACAATAAGCTGTTTAGAATAGATTCATAACAATAAATGCGCTGGCCTTCGAAAAATCACTTGATTGGTTATCCATTCATTTTCACGGTACTGGAGGAACACTGTTCATAAACCGATGTTCCAATATCGCTTACTTTACGTTGATCCAGTTTACAATCGCACTAGTGTGCCAATGTTCCATCGTACCTTTACAACTGTCGTTTAAAGGGAGCAAGCACTACGTACGTTATATAGAAAGGTACAATCCAATTGAATAGAAATAATTCCTAGATTTCTATACATATTATAAAACAGGGAGATAGGAGAATGAATTTTCAAATTCGAAACGATTCTTTCAAAACTTCGTATCTGTTTTCGTACATCTGGTCGAAGTAGAAATTCAGATATCGTTTGGAAACAGACATGCCGACGTCAAGATGATGCTGTTAAAACCATGTATCGGTTTTCGTGTTTCTACCCGAAGTGTAAATTCAGATATCATTTAGAAACAGACTTTCCGATATCTACTATGAATCGAAATGGTTGCTAAGTCGATACCCACCGTTAGCGCTACGAATTCAACAGCAAACGGCATTGAATCGACATTCATATGTTTGTTGGGATACCTATTATATTTTTCCACTGAAATCATAGGAAAAAGTTCCTGGTTGATTTTTAGATATAGGATTGTGTTTAGTGAAATTTCCCAGTGGAACTTTCCGTAGTGTAATTTTCCACTGCGGAAGATTCCACTGGGAAACTTTCACTGTGGAAAATTCCACTTGGGAAAATTCCACTGTTGAAAGTTCCACTGAGAAAAATTCAACTGAATATAAATAAATTTATAAATTGTCCTGCTCCTCTTCTTAAATAATAATTTTTGAAATTTTCATCTTCATATTCTATAAGCTCTTGAGATATTCATCACATGGTTTCTTTTTAAGTTATTTTATAAAATGTAAGTGAATCTCTTTAAATAAATTTTCTTAGTGAACATTTTCTTTATGCAGCACCGGAGGAAAATCATTTGTTAAACTACTTCTACTTGATATTAAGATAATTCTGCTCTAAAAACTATTGATTATAGCTAAGTAAATTCTCATATTTTATGCAAGTTTAAGTTCTTAGTAGGGACAACTATAAATATGTGTTATACGAGACGATATTTTGTAACAAAAAAGACAATGAGCACAAAGAGTACAATCAATTTACTCATTATTGATTTGACAAATTCTACAATTTAAACATTTTATATGTAGTAACAACAATAAAACAACAATAAAAATTAATTTATTACTGTAAGGTATGCGCTATAATTTGGAGAAATAATAATCCAGATCCATCTTCATATCCATTTCAGTCTTCAAATGATCTTTTCAAGCGTGAGTCAATTGCCTCGTATTTGTATGAAAAATATAATTTTAGTGTGAGCTATGTGCTATATATTGTAGTAATGTTAATCATTCTTCGTCTTGCAATTTCAAGCCAGTAATATCACATTCTCGAAAACACATAAATAAAACAGCGTAAACATAGAAGTGGCATAAAGATGCTTCACTCAAATAAACTGTAGTTCAAATTTCCATAGCCTTATTGGTTAAAGACACTACCTACACTGCTAGTATTACATTGAACAGAGATAAATAACTAACTATTTGAATGAAAGAAACGTTTCTTAGCTATCAACTTACTGGAACAGCTAGTATCACCTGCTCAGCTAATATTTTTTATCAAAACATATTTTGGACTGCTATTTGTAAGGAGCATTACTGTTATAAGAAATACAATTTATTTTTCCAGTGAAATTCTAGATAAAAGTTCCTGGTTAATTTTTAAAAATTAGATTTTGCTTAGTGGAATTTTCCTCAGTGAAATTTTCCCAGTGGAACTTTCCGCAGTGGAATATTCCCAGTGGAACTTTCCACAGTGGTACTTTCTGCAGTGGAATTTTCCGCAGTGGAACTTTCCTCAGTGGAATCTTCTGCGCACCAAATTCTCGGCGTGGGAAAGGTGTTTCATTCATTCATTTCTTCTCAAGTTCTAAAATCATTTTTCAGGCTGAAGATTGTGGAATATCCATGCGCATTTTTATAGGGTGATAAAAATTCACTCTTTATGAACAAAATGACTTATACATATTACGACTTGAAGCATTTTAAGTTCTCCCAATTCGCAATTTAATAATAACACTTATGATGGTACACATTTATTTCTTCTGAAGGGTCTTCCTATCCACGAAATAGACAATAGGTCTCCGATTTTGATGAAACCTCTTGTGAGTTATCTTTAAGAGGTTAGAAGCATACAAAATAGTTCGTATCTTAGTAAATATATTCCAAAGTATGCTAATTAAGTACAATATTGGAACATCCGAAAATACTACATAGACGTACGTGGCTGCGATTAAAACGAGTGACGTCTCACAAGTTGTTTCCAAATAAGAACTGTGCTATTATTCAGTTAAATGTGCATTTTCATGGAAATCAACTTAAATACGTACACTTTTGTTTTTATCACGTTTTACACTCCATTCACTTATAATATTCAACTTAATAGCCTTCAAACTCTCCAATAGAGTGAAGGTGCCTGAAGGATTTAAGATACACTCGCATTTATATCTGATTAAATAAGAATTTTTATTGAAAATGTCATTCGTCAAATTGTCCTTAAAGAGGCAGTACAGTCATGTTTTGTTTTAACAATTTTAAAGGTCCCCTCCAAGGAATTTTTTTTATTGCATAATTCAACGAGGTTAATGTTTCTCAACATTTTACTGCAAACCCCATAAAATTTGATAGCATATAAAATTAATTTTATATGCTTTCAAAGATTTTTATAATCCAAACTCTACAAAACCTACTTTACTTCCTTCTTTCTAATTTTCAGTCTGAAGAAAAAGAATGTACACCATTTGTTTTGATTTTCAACTATAGGTATTTGATTTAATAAATCTATATATTATTCGTTTAGAGGTTTAAATTTGGATAAACTTATTATAGAAACGTTTATATACTTTTAGAAGCAATTAATATCTTAAAAAAAGACCAAAAACGTATTTTTTTTGTTTTAAAATCTAAATTTGAAATCAAAATAAAGAGTGTAGAATCTTCTTTCTCAGCATCAGGTTGGAGATTCGCTCAATTGTTGTTCACAGAGTATTGAAAAACTTTAAAAGTAAATAATAAAATATATACTGAACCGAATTGTATATGCGGTTTGCGGAATGATGATCGTAGACCTTAGTTCTTTAATATTATGTAATAAACTCATTTTTTTTCCGGAGCCTGGAGAGGACCTTTAATATTAAACGATTGCTTAGTAAGAATAAAGTACATCGTGTAAATTTGCAATGTTCAATAAAATCTAATAATGGAAATAGATCATTTTATATATAATTAATTTCTTACCAAATGCTAACGGTAGATGGTGCTACAATCAGTGGTGCCATCTTGTAAATACACCAACTGAGATAAGATTCTACCTATATTCTAGAACAAGTGAAGAGATGGACTTATTTTTAAAACTATGCCTTCTTGTCAACCAATTCACATAATCTTTTCGCCATTTTGACACAAACAAAGGCTGATTACTGCATACATAAATTAATATGAAACAACAAACATACTCACGTACATTTACATACTAATGAGTGCAAATGCTTCCGCTAGGTGTATTTTATTGTATACTTTTTATATAAACATTTAAAAAATAAACGAGCATTCAAATATTACATAATTAAATATTCTGAATCGATTTAAAGGGATAGTAAAGTCAAAATCATACAATCGCCAAATTGGTTTTAAATTGATTCAGAATATTTATTTATGTAATATTAGAGTGCTCGTTAATTTTTAAAATGTTCATATAAAAAGTAGTGACAGGAATTTTGCCCGGCGGAATATTGCCCGGCAGATTTTTGCCAGGGTGGAATTTTGCCAGGCAGATTTTTGTCCGGCGGAATTTTCCCCGTGGATTTTATATTTCTAGGTTTAAATTGGTAAATTGTAAATTATAAGTATAAAATGTGAGATGCAACTTACATATATATAAAACGTTTTTATTTAACTTTAACATATTGTACATGTTTTACTTAACCAATGTAAAATAGCCACGAAATTGAAAAATAAAATGAATTTGATTTTACTTAAAATAATTACAGAACATATCTTTTAAATTTGACTGTTATATATTTTGACAGTAGTTTAGTTTGAAATAACACTGTGTGGTTTGCAATTTTTAAAATACTATAATTTAGTAATCTTAACTGTTGTTAGCAATTCACGTACGACTATCTTCACCTGTACAGTACTTTGTGACGAGATATGATCAACTATACGTATATGTTCTATGATATGTTCAATGATTTCATTAAGGATTTCATAGTTTTCAATCTTACATTGAGTATTAATAGGATTTTTTAAATAATGATATCTTTACCACGTGAACTTAATATTATCCACGCCATTGTGAAAGGTATAAGACAATATAGTTGTAATAGAGCAAACTTCAGAAACCAACTGATTACAATGAATGAATCTTCATCTTACTTTTTCAAGTCGTTAAATACCATTCATAATAGCTGTTAAAGAATAACGATTATATAGTTTGCTTCTTAAATTATCGAAAATATAGATTAATTGTTAGTTAGGTTAACCTAACTTTTTCAATTACGGTGATAAGTGAATTCTAAAAGAATGTTAGAATATATGTATAACAGTTAAATTAAAAGATGTTCTGTAATGATTATAAGTAAATTCAAAATTAATTTTATTTTAATTTCCATGGCTATTAAATATTAGTTAAATAAAACTTGTTATAGTACAATATGTTAAAGTTAAATTAAAAACGTTTTATATTTATGTAAGTTGCATCTAACATTTTATGCTTATAATTTACCAATTTAAACCCAGAAATATATAATCCACTGGGAAAAAGCCGCCGGGAAAAAATCCGCCTGGCAAAATTCCCTCGGGCAAAAGTCCTAGAACCATATGAAGTATATAATAAAATTAGCGACACCTAGCGGAAGCATTTGTACTCATTAGTATGTAGGTGAGTATGTGTGTTGTTTACATATTAATTTATTTATGCAGTAATCAAGCTTTGTTTGCGTCAAAATGGTGAAAAGATTATGTGAATTGGAAGACAAGAAGGCATAGTTTTAAAAACAAAGCCATCTCTTCACTTGAGCTAAAATCTAGGTAGAAACTTATCTCAATTGGTTTGTTTACAAGATGGCGCCACTGATTGTGACGCCATCTACCGTTAGCATTTGGTAAGAAATCAATTATATATAAAATGATATATATCCATTATTTGATTTTATTGAACATTATAATTCTACAGGAATGCTTTATTCTTACTAAGCAATCGTTTGACATTAAAATTGTTAAAATAAACTGTGGCTATACTGCCCCTTTAAAACCAATTTGGCGATTGGTTGATTTTGACTTTACTAACCCTTTAAAATAACATTTTATTGTAGGCAATCAAGAATATATGCTAGATAATGGTCATTCAAGTGCTCCAATGTAGGTATACAATAGACCAACTTACATTTTACCAGTTTGCTAATAAGCCAAGTTATAGGTATCAGCCTGGTATTAAATATATAAATGTTATCTAGGTTCTGGAAGCTAACGAAACATAGGCTATTGTTTTTGACATATTCCATCTATTTAGTTGCTGCACCTATATAATTCTCATTTTGACATTAATTCGTCTGCTTTTGTGTGACGTCATTTGTTTACATCGTTTCTGAAGACCGGATCAAGTTCACCATCAATGAATCCGAAACTTAGTATACTTCTCTATCAATTTACTATGGTTCGTATGTTCATTCACAACTCAGTTGCTGAATAAACGGTTGTGATTCATAAGATCATGCGAATTTCAAATTACAATGATATAAATATTTGTAATTGTTAAGACTAATCCTTCATTCCCTACATTCTTCAATTTGTATTGAATAATCCATATACATTTCAGGTCAATAAATTTATAACTTCGTGTTTAAAATGTCTTAGCTTCTTACCGAAAAAGTTTTGCAAGGAAGTCCAAAAATTTCAGGTCATCAAATTAATTCTGCCAAATCCTATAACCTAAAGAAAATTACAGACTGATTGCATAAACATATAGTGAGGGTTATACTTAACATGTCCATGACAAGTTTGGTACAGAAATATTGTTCAATTAAAAATAACAGAGTTTTATAGTATGAATAATTATGCGTGATCATATGATCACGCATCTCATTAAAGGGTTAATTTACAACTTAAACTATAAGGCCGAACTTCCATGCAATAATTGTTTATAAAATTCTTACTAAAAATACAAACAATATATTTTTCAGCGTCATATTAGTTAGTGTTTTGTACTATTGGAGCAAACTATCAAAAAGTTTATAAAGAATTCAATTTTTTTACTCAAAAAAATTAGATGCAGTTTGCAGATTAATGATCCTAACCTTAGTTCTAAAATATTATGTAATAAACTCAATTTATTCCACAGAACCTGGAGAGGACCTTTAATGAGGAATACATATTTGAGATATACTTGCATATATATAATGATGTAATTATTATAATTTCCTTTTAACAGATATTGTGGTACATTTTAAAATAAAGAAACAAAAATTAAATGCTATATAAGCAAATCACATGAATATAATTGCAGAAATTCACGATTCTAGATTAGCTTTAATAATGTATTATCTCCTGAATAATTATGATTTAGCTGTAACTTATATTAGCTATGGAAAAATTGGGGTTTCCACTTTGATACGAGTACTAATGGTGATAAATATATCTCCTAAAATGTTCCACCAAATAAAACAAAACGAAAGAAAAGTTAAAAACAACTTGAGTTTTTAACCTTCCATATTAGATATAAGAAATGCGGTGTGGTTAATTGGTAAACACTAATCTACCGGTAAGCAAATGTTTGCTGAAAGTAAACACAGTGTCGGTAAGCAGTTAACAGCTAGATTTGTTTGGTAGAAAACACAACTTTCGATTTATTGGTGTATAGTTATTCTAACACATGATAATAAATGGACTGATATAAGTAACGCCTTTCGTTTAGTTCAAATGTGAATCACTTATGCAGATTTGTGTGTGCAGAGTCCATGCAGGGAAATGATAATGGTTCTCTGCGAGATGCATTGTGGCATATGTTGTTAGCATAAGAAACAGATGGAATAAGCAGAGTAAATGGGTTAATGTACCAGAAAGCGAATCAATGCTTTGTTACACAGAAAACTTTAGGTTATTTTTAGTTAGACTTCTCTTAGCCTTTGACTCGGTAGACTAATGCGATAGAAAGTAGAGACGAGAATACTCATTTGAAAGTGGTTAGCATAAAGTTGTTACAATTCAATTCCAATGAACATAAGAATTAAACATTGCACTGAAAATAGTTAAATTTCGACCTGCCTTCCAGTTTAAATTTTAAAACACTTTCTTTTTAATGAGAGCAAACAGCAGTTATTTAATATATAAATATATGTGCATTCATGCCCATGGATATACACATTAACATTATTCATTTATTTACCAAGGAATGTGCCGAAAAGAAAAAACAAACACCGGTGACTTCACTCAAGGATTATAAAGGAAAACGAAAAGGTGATAATGAATGGAATCTACGAGCTCTACGGTAACATAAGCAACTCTATGTTTTTATTTTAAATGAGAAAATAAACTTCTAACGAGTTAAAAGCCGCTCCAATATTATAATACTATTGAAAACTCGTAATTTTAACAGGAAAATAAACTAGTAATATTACTAGTTTACTGGACGATTTGTCCGAGGATAAAATGTCGTAAGCCAACTTATACACAGTAATTAAAACATTGAGATGTCACGAGCAGAAAAAACAAAAGCTATTGATGGTTATCACGGTAATAATAATAAAATGATTAATGGAAACAATAACAACACATTCACGGAATGTTCAAAGAGCTGGATATATTTTACTCAGCAAACAATATGAAAGCTTGTAATTGACCAAAATAATTCCTTCTTATATATTTTCATACACTGTAATGAAGAAATCTACAATTCACTATCCAAATTACAATAGTTCATGACCTAAAGAGCGGCAGCTTCTTGATAGAGTCTGTGTCCTGTACACTGAGTGTAGTGCATCAAATTGGGACACAGGTAGGTAGGTACTTGTCATGTAGAGTCACTCACAAACCATCTACAGTCTATTCATTTCAGTCGCTAATATATGCCATCAAAGAATGATTTTTGATTCACTTTTGTGTCTACTGATTTACCATTGTGTCTCCTCTTCATGTCCGATTTCTCCTAGTGTCTATTATTTCGGATATTCAAACATTAAACTCTGTAATGAAAGTTTCAATGCATGGACACAAAAATTTAAACTATATCCTATTTCTTAAATCTTTCCATTAGGTCCTGTTTACGGTAAAATTTCAAACTCAGTTCAGGTAAATAGTTTACTGCTACCTTCATATAATATTAAATGACCAATAAAATGAACTTTTGATGATGATTTTGATTAATAAAGTAACAAATATTACATGCAAATATTTTATATAGCCACAATAACTTATGCACCAATTTTTAAAGCATGAACACAAAGTCATCTGTTATCTCTATGAACTATTCATTCAATAGTATTCAAGTTTTTGTTCAGAACTCGAGCAGTCCATTTTAAGAAGCGTCTCCTAAAGACAATGCTTTCAAAGAAATATTATTGGGATACCAATCCCTCATGTCGATGGTATATTAAATCTGAACAATTTGGGACAATATCATAATAGATATACTTATACTTTGCAATTTAAAAGCACTTAAGTATTTACATTAAATTTAGAAAGATATGAAAAATTTCAAATTCAGTTGATAAATGTATATTTCTAAATAAATAATATATTAATTGATTACTATTACAAAGATCGACACTAATAAAATAGTTTGAAGAATATTATTCGGTTATTCTCACAATATTTTGGCCATGCGATTATTGAAGTTGCACCTAATGGTAAAAAGGATGAAAATTAAGAATTGATAGGCAGTTTATTGTACCCTATTGTGGCCTCATGAATGAGTGCGAATATTAGAAATTGATAAAAAAAAATAAGGAAATCTATTTCAAATTATTATTAAGTAATTTCCACTACATTGTTTTAATTCCATTGAATTTTTCTAATTCAATATCGAATGAGCAGCAATTAAGATGGTTGGTAAGATCATGTTTTCATTACATGCATGAAAGTAGAAAACACACTATGAAAAGATGTAGAGGATTTTTGTCTTTGGTTTAGTGTGATACTTGATTGACCATTCATTAATTGAATGACTGTGCAGAAACAGTGTACAAATTGTCTATACACTTCATGCTGTATGCCATATCAATAGTTAACGCTTAGAGTATACTCTACTCTTGATATCGTGGGAACATACTCCCTATTATGCAACAGAGTTTGATGGAAAACTGCTCCTGAAATAAATACCATCACTCAATCTGTTGCCAGTCGGTAGCCATTGTGAGAATAACAATTACCGTGGCTGGATCTCTTCAAAGCGACTCTTTTTCAGGTGTTAATTCATCGACTTCTCTTTAAAAATGAGCACATAATAGTGCATGAGGCGAAAATTGAACATCGGAGAGAGTTCACGCAACTTTCAAATTCGGAAAGAGTTTTGCGATGGTTTGTCGCTGGTTTCTCGGCAGGTCAAATCGTCTTCGCTCTCGTTAGCGAAAGTGATTTGCGTAAATAGATGCGCCGGTTAATGAAGCCACACGTAAACAAATGACCTAAATGATTGTATGGATAAATTCGAGACGAAAATTTATAATAATTATTTTTGTCATATATTAATCCAATTGGAATATAAAATTTGAATTTAGATTTGAGATAAAAAAAAGATATTTCAATTGTATAAATTGTTTTATAATTATCATAGTCAGGTGAACATTAAATGTAAATTAGAAAAACTTATATTTAAATCTTACTTTTTCAATAAATCTCATTGTTGGTTCATATCATTAAACAATCATACAGCTTCTGAACGAGTTAATTACGATCTAACAATAGTTTTTCTAACAAGTTATTACACTTCAGTAATATACTTATTGTTCCTTCAAATGAAATAAAGATTCTAATAAAAACTAAAACTATTCAAAGATAGACAGACATTCTTTGATTGCAGATGGACAGCCATTTTGACTCGTAGAGTTTTCTTCGTTTGTGACCGCTTCCACTGGAATTTCTTGACTTTCTCTCATCTCTGAAAAGTGTGACGGACAGCGTTACTGCTCCGGATGCTTGGCTCTGTGGAAAGGCTGGGCTGTTTGCATAGTGACTAAGACCAAAATCTACCCACAGATAGACATGCCTTTCCTCGTTAGAGCGTCTCTAAGAAATAGAACGAGGCCTTTGTACACACAAAGTTAGAGTCGAGGTAGAAAAGCCAGTTGAAATATAGACAGATATATGGACAACAGATTTAAAGCTCACATTATTGGTATATTGAACAAATAAAAGACACACTAAATAATTTTAAAACTAATTTACTGATTAAAAATCCATCTCTTTTTACGAAAAAAAAAGAACGATAAATTTGTAACTTTCTTTCTTCAGATCATTCCTCATTAATTTTATTTTAATTCCAATGTAGCTACATCAATTCCTTATCATAATTTCACTACACATAGAAAAATAAATCTAACTTTCTCACCTAAAACATACAGAACATAACAAATTAAAAAGTTGCATCATTACTATACTCAAAACATTAGACACTTAACAGAACATAGGCTGAACTCAACATAGTAAATATACCACAATGTTGAAGTCCTTAAAATTCTAAAGTCTTATCATTTAATTGACCTTTATTTGTTATTCAATAATTCAGTGAATTTCTTCATTGCATTCATAGTGACTATATTTATCATATTTATCATCTAGAATTTTTTTTATCCATATTAAAGACAACATAAATCATAATCGAAATAATCTGTATATCCATCACATTAAACCATCAATAAATGGTTTCAATAAGTAATTTAAATGTCATTTTATTCAGTTCAAAATATTCGAGCAAAATTGAACTCATGTATTAAAAGCTACAAAATTAATGGTGTTAAACTAAACTATGAATATTTACTGAAAAAATAGAAGAAATTATTCAGTTAAAATGATATAATTTTCATTATATACATCTGACGGCGAACGATAAATCATTGGCGTTTGGAGATCATGATAAATTATGATTGAATATATGATGAATTATTTATTATCATATATGATGATATTTTATAGATATATATATAGGGTTCCGCAGCTATATTGGAACATTTTCAGTTATTTCGAAATTTCCTGATTCAAGAGGTAAATTAGGTAGAAGGTTCATATAAAGATTTATTTTTGTAATCCTTACGATCTATAATACAATTATTTATTACATATGATAACTACAATGATTTTAGAAAAACTGGCGATACTGTGAACAGCTCCTTTATATGTCATCGGGATCTAGATTCCAGAATGCTCTTCGAATTTCTGTCTTCAGAGAGTTATATTACAGGGTCTGGATTAACTTTAGACTGTCCTTTAACCATGCAAAATAGCCGATAGTGGCAAACATTCAGACTGTAGAGTTAGGTATTAGGCCAATTGTACTTCGGGACAACAAGGGAAGATTATCCTTCAGACAGCAAAGTCTTGTTCCATACGCTGGCGCAGAGTCTTAGCATACTAGCATCGTTTTTCTGCAAAACTCAAGGAAGCAACAAATCATTCAGAATCTTCAAATACTGCGCTGTGTTTATATTAAGACCAGTTTTGGTTAAATGAAGAGGGATCAACGTGCCATTGTTTGCAATAGCTACAAAAATAATCACAAAACCGGATTTGTGCTCTGAATCACATGAGGAACATTCAAAGTTCTTAGGCAAAAGAATTGTCAACAATGAACATTTTCTCTTCGACAAAAATTCGATTATGTCCTCCTTTGTTTATGAGATGATTGTGAAGGTTTGAGTAACTTTCGACCCTGATAGTTTTCGAGCAACCAGTGATGGGGTTTTGGCGTCTCCTAACATTTTTACATTCTTAGTTTTAAATTAAAAAAACTAATATATTTACTAAAAATGATAAACTAATAGTTAGAGATAGATAGCTCAAATAGAAAAATGGTTTCCAACATACAACATTTGGTTCTAAAATTCATTGTTAAGCCCGGGTTTTCCAGCCTTGTCCTGAAGAAGAATAGATATCTTCTACTCGAAATATTTATTTAAATAACCTGTTGACAGTTAGAAATCGGTGGATTGAAATTGGATAATCAGTAGTTGAAACTTATTCCACCTAACGTTCCAAGGTAAATTACATCCCAGTAATTCCATTGGGGCAGTGATTTGCTTTCCCATCCTCTGCTTGCTATCTTTTCTCATCTAATCTCTGTTTGCTCTTCTCTATTTACTCTCTTTATACTTCTCACTGAAATTTCTAGCTAATTCAACACAAATTTACTTTCTTTCATTAAAACAAGTCTGTACTTTCATCTGAATGTAGTACATTTTTATTTGAATGTTCATCTGATGGTCTTCTACCAAATGTCTAAATTTTGACTATTTTTCAAACGCCCTTAAACGTACGAAACTCCTACCTAAATATTCACAAGTACTTAAATTCGTAACATATAGTTATTAGTGAAAAAATAAACATAACAGAGAATTATATTGTAAATTTAATAACATTATAATAGGTACTACAGATCTGTAATGTTTAATTTTCCACTAATAACCATCTTTCAGGAGCGTAAGTACTTGTGAATATCTTAGTATAGAGTCCATTTAAAACTATAAAAGTCAGTATCTAGAACACTCTAAGCAGTTTTGAAAACTTAGATTTCGTGTAACAATGTTTGTTTTATGTGATATTCCCTATGAATGTAAAAAATATTAAAAAATCAGAGTATAAATATATCGATTTTGTTATTCCTGAAAAAGTGTACATTTTGCTTTTCTGAAGCAAGCTGTCATATCTTTTCGGATCTGAATTGAAACAGCCTGTATATTCTATAACAATAAACATCTACATATATCACAAGTAGCTGAGTTGAATAAAATGTTACAATCTAAACACGAATGAAGAGTTGTTTGTCATAATATGCACATGTGTGCTGATTGTACGTACATGAAATACCATGAAAAATGTGTAGCATTTATCTATGTAATGATGATAACTATAGTAGTATAGATTGTAACATCATCTTTTTCTAAAATCCTAAGAGCATCTTCTACATTGTAAGAGCGTCTTCTACCATTGTAAGAGCATCTCCTACCATTCTAAGAGAATCTTCTATCATTCTAACAGCATCTTCTACCATTGTAAGAGAATCTTCTACCATTGTAAGAGCATCTTTTACCATTCTAAGAGAATCTTCTAACATTCTAACAGCATCTTCTACCATTGTAAGAGCACCTTCTACCATTGTAAGAGAATCTTCTACCATTGTAAGAGAATCTTCTACCATTGTAAGAGAATCTTCTACCATTGTAAGAGAATCTTCTACCATTGTAAGAGCATCTTGTACCATTCTAAGAGAATCTTCTACCATTCTAACAGCATCTTCTACCATTGTAAGAGAATCTTCTACCATTGTAAGAGCACCTTCTACCATTGTAAGAGAATCTTCTACCATTGTAAGAGAATCTTCTACCATTGTAAGAGCATCTTCTACCATTCTAAGAGAATCTTCTACCATTCTAACAGCATCTTCTACCATTGTAAGAGAATCTTCTACCATTGTAAGAGCACCTTCTACCATTGTAAGAGAATCTTCTACCATTGTAAGACCACCTTCTACCATTGTAAGAGAATCTTCTACCATTGTAAGAGAATCTTCTACCATTGTAAGAGCATCTTCTACCATTCTAAGAGAATCTTCTACCATTCTAAGAGAATCTTCTACCATTCTAACAGCATCTTCTACCATTGTAAGAGAATCTTCTACCATTGTAAGAGCATCTTCTACCATTGAAGAGCATCTTCTACCATTCTAAGAGAATCTTCTACCATTCTAAGAGCATCTTCTACCATTGTAAGAGAATCTTCTACCAATGTAAGAGCACCTTCTACCATTGTAAGAGAATCTTCTACCATTGTAAGAACATCTTCTACCATTGTAAGAGAATCTTCTACCATTCTACGAGAATCTTCTACCATTCTAACAGCATCTTCTACCATTGTAAGAGAATCTTCTACCATTGTAAGAGAATCTTCTACCATTCTAAGAGAATCTTCTACCATTCTAACAGTATCTTCTACCATTGTAAGAGAATCTTCTACCATTGTAAGAGCATCTTCTACCATTCTTACAGCATCTTCTACCATTCTTACAGCATCTTCTACCATTGTAAGAGAATCTTCTACCATTGTAAGAGAATCTTCTACCATTCTAAGAGAATCTTCTACCATTCTAACAGCATCTTCTACCATTGTAAGAGAATCTTCTACCATTGTAAGAGCATCTTCTACCATTGTAAGAGAATCTTCTACCATTCTAAGAGAATCTTCTACCATTCTAACAGCATCTTCTACCATTGTAAGAGAATCTTCTACCATTGTAAGAGAATCTTCTACCATTGTAAGAGAATCTTCTACCATTGTAAGAGAATCTTCTACCATTGTAAGAGAATCTTCTACCATTGTAAGAAGATCTTCTACCATTTTAAGAGAATCTTCTACCAATGTAAGAGCACCTTCTACCATTGTAAGAGAATCTTCTACCATTGTAAGAACATCTTCTACCATTGTAAGAGAATCTTCTACCATTCTACGAGAATCTTCTACCATTCTAACAGCATCTTCTACAATTGTAAGAGCATCTTATTCCATTGTAAGAGCATCTTCTACCATTGTAAGAGCATCTTCTACCATTGTAAGAGAATCTTCTACCATTGTAAGAGAATCTTCTACCAGTGTAAGAGCATCTTCTACCATTGTAAGAAAATTTTCTACCATTTGAAGAACATCTTCTACCCTTCTAAGAGAATTTTCTACTATTCTACGAGAATCTTCTACCATTTTAAGAGAATCTTCTACAATTGTACGAGAATCTTCTACCATTGTAAGAGAATCTTCTACCAATCTAACAGCATCTTCTAATAGCATCTTCTAATAGCTTCTTCTAATAGCATCTTCTAACAGCATCTTCTAACAGCATCTTCTAATAGCTTCTTCTAATAGCATCTTCTAATAGCATCTTCTAATAGCATCTTCTAATAGCATCTTCTAATAGCATCTTCTAACACTATCTTCTAATAGCATCTTCTAACACTATCTTCTAATAGCATCTTCTAATAGCATCTTCTAATAGCATCTCCTTCTGCAGTAGCTCTCCTCCCTATCATCTGGCGCTATAAAGGTGGCAGCTTTTTGTTCAGTGTGTCATTAGTTGCTGTGTCGTAGAGCAGGTAAGGTGGGTGTTTTCTTGTGTCGGTATAGTGATGGCGTCCACAGTAACTAACACTAAGTAACAGAGTGAAATACCTAAGGTATTGGTAAACGGTAATATTATTTGTTATATTAGTAATGTCGATGAACAATTGTGAAAAAATAAAATGTGGTTGCATATTAGGTAACATTTATATTTTTTCATTTAATTTAAAGTTTACTTCATTTGTATTTTTTAAGAAATGAATTCTTTAATTTCTCATGAATTTTCAACTGTTTTACAAATACACTTATTTTCAATAGTATCAGTTCAAATACAGTAGTAACATAATAACTATTTAATTGATGAGTATAACATTACAAATCAGACATAAATCAGACCGTATAAAGATCATTTGTTTCACAGTTTGCTGTTTAATGACCTGTCGTATGTCTGTGACGCGACCACAATAGCTTTTGTTGCGCTTATCGCTCCTCTTCTTTCTTTACAAAGAAAATACGATTTTATTCATTGAGAAACCTGCATGTCTTCAATGAAAGCAATGAGTTAAAACCAACACAAATGTTAACACTTCTTCACAGTTAAATGCAACAAAAAGGAAAATGAAAGAAGTAACAGAAACATTGTCAGAGTGGTACAAATAATGAAGACTAAAACTACTTAGTTATCACAGCATAAATAACATTAAATAGAACTAAATAATACTAAATTAGCTGCTAAATAGATTATTATCTTTAACTTGATTACAAAGAACAATTAATTAAAATTACTTGACTTTTTTTCCAACTATATATACATGATCAAGTTTTTAGAATTTATCATTATAATTGAAATTATTTTAAAAATTAGAGATATTTTGATTTCTGAAATATTAACTTTAATAATTTTTACTTAAATGATAACTTTAATAAAATTAATATTAATAATTTCAGTTTTATTACACAATGAATTCACAATCACTATACGATACTAATTAAATAGTGTAATTTTTAATATTATAATTTGTATTCAATTGGAATATATTTTCATGTACATAAAAATGAGACAAAATATTGCATAAAATTAATTTCATAATGTAAATTATAAATAATTGAAAGAAAATGAAACAATGAACATGCTAATATCTAGACCCAAATGGATTATAATTTTTAAAAAAATGATATTGAATTAATATATTTATCTTACATTTTACCAATATATATAATGGATGTGAACTCTTTGCATGTTTAAATAATTAAGCTATATTTATCCTTACTTCTAACCGAGCATGCGGGACCACTTCAAATTATTTTGTCCCTATTATTTTAAATTACTATATTCATTATCTAAACTGCTTGATAACAATGGTTGTTATGGTGACAATCAATAACTCCAACAACCTGCAATTCCATCCTACTTTCAACAACAGTCTTCCCATTTGGTGCTCTAATAACCATGTTTGTCATCACATTTTAAGGTTGCAGCTATAAATTCCCTGCTTTTAACTATCTATAATGATGCTTAATGGACGCATTGTTTACTGTGATGGTCACCAATTTCTATCTTATGCTGCAAGCACCTAAATATCAGGCTTTTGGGGACATATACTCGTTAATTAGAGTGCAAGTAGAATAGCGTTAGAGCATGTAAACAAACGCATAAAGTAATGGATAATAGTGTTCTAATTATTACGGTGAAAGGTAGAAACGGTCACAATTAGAACTTATCTTTTGGGGTCACTTTTACCTATCGAAAGAAGTAGTATATTTTAAAATAAGACAACAGTCCGTCCATCTGTCTGTCCGAAGCTTTAGAGAATCGGACTACATAGAAGGAGCATCAAAACTAGAAATACGTGGCAGTATAACGTAATCATAAACCCATTAAAATAGTTATTAAATTCCCAAAGGATAACTAAATTCATAAGTAAATAAATATAACTGTGATATATATTTGACCTAACAATTCATGTAGGTATAATTAATAACAAAGACTTAATTCCTTTAATTATGTGAGAAATTATTTCATACTGTCTTATGCAATAGCAGAATGGAATATTAATTCCTAGAATGGAATATTTCGTACCTGGTACAACTGGAACAGGTCAGTTGACAAAAATAACATACTGCATAACTATAGTTAATTTGAATATGGCTATAATTCAGTATATACCAGTTTATAACAATTACTATGCAATTACTATGCAATTACTCACATGAGAATAAAATAAAGTGACAATATATGTACAAACTATGTTGATAATTTTTGTTACTCTTTTCTATACAGTTCAATATAATTCACTTTTACTTTCTATTTATACAAATTCCAGTGGGGCATGGAAAGACTAATAATTATAATCTTTATCGTTGATAATTATTTAACACAAAGTATTATCAATCTTTTGACTTTGGTTAAAACTTCAAAAAGTATATCTATGGTAGTTTTATCAGTGTACACAGACAAGGGTAATTCTCATATGGAAGGACCGTGACTAAGCACTTTTTCCTCTGCATGTATCAATAGTGATCAGTTTAACGTATGTACTGAGGAAATGTCACTCTACCCAGACACTCACAGTGATAGGAAAGTTGGTGCCAATATAAGTCAGGAATCAATATGGCATTCTTAAATTTTTGATTGAGTTGTCAGGTGTTATTTCAACTCCCACTGTCCTAGTACTGTAAGTGTCTGAATAGAGCGATGTTTACTTATAGACACTTATATATACAATTAATATATCTTTCATTTAATTAATCCATTTTAATGTTTTAATGATTATTAAAATGAAGTTGAAATGATTTAATATTTTAAAAATAATTATAATATTGTTCATTGAAATCTTTTACAGTAGACTCCTCTATAATGAACTCCTCTATAGTGAAAGTAGTAGTCCAGAGTAAGGAGGTAGCCTCTATAGTGAACAAATTTTATTTAGTCTGCCATAGAATCGCCATTCATGGCAAACTAAAAGAAATTTGTCCTCTATAGAGGCTACTTCCTTACTCTGGACACTACTTTCACTATAGATGATTTCAGTATAGTTCTACAGTACTGATATACACTCTCCTTAAGAATAGGATGGTTAAAGGGACTGCAATAGGAGACTAAATAAACAGAGTAAATCTGACACACCAGATGTCCACCATCTTCTTTCACTGCTCGAAAATAAACATTGATTTCATTTCTCATTTATATCCATTGATTTCAATCATAACTGAGACAATGTATTACTAATTCTTTCTGTTTCATTTTGTCAGAGTGATAACAAGTTGTTTTTGCGTCAAGTTGTTTTGCAGTTTAATCTGTCGGAGAAAGTCTTTCTCTAGCTACTGACTATGTTATACTACGCACCCTACTCACTAAATACAATGCTAATCATTATATCAAAGCACATAGTAATAACGTCTTTAACATTGCAAATAACTATTTTCTCATCAATTCATTTTCATCTTAAATTTATTAACATTTTCCATATTAAATCTCCGTTTCTTGATCAAAGGAAACACAAGGTTTATTCATTTTATTATTACATAACGGCTTCGTCATTGTTATGATTTTATAAATGAAAGCTCCGATATACGTAGCCTCTGGATAGCTAATATCCCACTGGGGATAGACTGTTATATAGTGATAATACATATGTTCCGCACATTTTGCTGATTTTGCACAATCTCGAAAATGCCCTGCGCGTTTTTACAATAATTGAGAATGTGCGAACTATCTCGAGAGTGTGCAAGGCAGGTGCAGGGTATGAAGGGGACCAACAGTGATGGAGTAGATAATAAATTATTTATGCATTTAATTGGTCCATTTCATCAAAATATGATAGTTAAAGCTATACATAATAACTTGCTAATATATTTGTAATTAAGCTTGAGTTAGTTAATTAAATAAAACTTGAACAAAACTTTAATTTTACTGAGATATCAAACACTCTACCAAATGTTTGGAATTAACCTCATTTGTTTTCCCTTTGGTTTTAATGTATATTATCGTCTTTTAAAATTGAATAATAAATTAAGAACAGTTTTCCATAGAATTTCATGCGAGAATGCGCTGCGCGTTCTTAGTTTCTCGAAAATGTGCGACAATCTCGAGATTGTCGCACATTTTTGAGATCTTAAAAACGCGCATCGCATTCTCGAGATTGTGCAAAATTGGTAAATTGCGCGTAGCATATACCTTACATCCAAGGAATATCCCAAATATACTTTAATATGACAATATATAGAAAATATTCATCTCAATTCTCTTCCTGTGGAAGCAGTTACAGTTAGGCAATAAATTAACTGATATGATATCTAATAAACTGATAGATATGATATCTACTGAACTTATTGATATGATATCTACTGAATCTACTGATATGGTATATAACTAACTTACTCAGATAGTTTACATGCAAGTTTTTACTTTACAAAGCATTACTGCAGCAGTAGGAATTATAAGAAATGCTTTTCCTAATTTGCAGACAATATAAATCTCCCCCGCATTTCAATCTTACACCTTTTTTCGCTTTCTTTTTTCTGGGATTGGCTCGACTGTGCATATCGTTACCGCTTGGAAAGTTCTATGTACACAATTAATTAGAATTCGAACCAACACTCCACTGCGCAAAAATGACCATGCGCGTGTACTGCAAAAAATGAGTGTAATTATTCGAGTGTTTGACGATGAGTCAGCAGTTTTTTGTGTGAATGAAATTTGCGTATGAATTGTGTATAGGTAAGCCCAATGGTTGAGATGTAGAGGGTGAGAAACAATGCACCTTGCGTGAACACCTCTATGTCCATTTTCTACTTTTGTCAGCTTTCAAAGCTTTCATTACAACTAAATAAAGACCTTTTGAGTTAGTTAAACAAATCTACTCTCACACGTCCCATCATTTGGACACATTTAGGCCATCTTTGTAATTAACATCTTAATAAAACAGAAAAACATTACAGAGTAAAGTTCATAAGATTAAAAAGAAAACGAATACAAGATCACAAATATGTAGTTAATAACAATACTTCTTTTCAGTTTAACTATGAAATATGACTAAGACTAACCCTCTATCTATAATAAAGCTTAAAAACATTACGTGATGGATGCTAAGTTTCAGTATTTGTAGTATAGTTCAATATAATGATATTATAAACAACACTATTTATAAAACTGAATTGACTAAATAAGCGAACCCCTCTGTATACATATATAAACTCAATATATAATCTTCTACTCAAATCCAATTAAAACATACGTGCGATTATCTTCATCTGTTTTCTAAAATTGAACTACTCCTTTTTCTTGACTTCCTAAATTTAAAAATCTAATTTGTTTAACAGTCTATTCTAACTAAACTGGCAAACAGTTTTTTAAGTCCACGTACCAATTAAATTATCCTATATTATTGTTCTCATCACATGATAAGAGGTAGTGTCGTATGTTTCCATCTAACGAGACAACCGTGAAGATAATTAACACAAAGTTTTCCTCTCCCCTTACACTAAATACCTTCACAACTCACTACGTTCTCATTTAACATTTAATGAAGCATTCATAATGAGTGGTTCAGATGACGAAGGAAATTAGAGTAAACTGTCCCAAGCAAGCAATGATTGGAAAGCAATTATTGGAAAGCAGGACATGCTCCTGCTGTTCATCTCAACTCCCTAATTTTAATTCAGAAAAAAATTATTAGAATCAAAACATCCTCTGAGTACCTGGCTGCTACTAGGCCTCTTTTTCTTAAAACTAAAATTTTACGTATTCCAGAAATTTATAAACTTAAACTAGGAATTCACATGTACTTGCAGCACAGTTCTGGAAATTTGTCTTATGCTTCTCACAACTATAGTACCAGATCTCGTAATAATGCACTCCCAACTTTCCAAAGACTATCACAATGTCAAAAATCATTAACATTCAATGGACCTAAACTCTGGAATACCATACCGCAGACCATACGCACCAGCAATTCTATTCATATTTTCAAGAAAAAATATAAGACTTATTTATTAAATGAATACGCTACGTAATCCTGTAGTCTTTCTTTATTTTTTTTCTCATATTTTTAATACATTTAATAGTTTCATCACTTGTCCTAAATATTTTCTCTGCTATAAATATCCGTAATAAGTTTTAATCCTCCTCATATACATTTAATTTTTTTTTAATTTTTACTTTGCCTGAAAAGTTCAATTCAGAGCTTCATATAGGCTTGAATGAATGTATTATTCTTTTTTTGTTCAATAAAGTTTATTGTTATTATTATTATTATCGTAAATTGGGCTATAGCTGTTTTCAAACGAAATGTGTCCTGTTTGAAACTAGCAAATAGTAGATCTTATTTATGAGCATTACTAATGGCATATAGAGCTTATCAATATCCCATCAGTAACTTACAAAGCTTATTAATATCCCATCAGTAACTTACAAAGCTTATTAATATCCCATCAGTAACTTACAAAACTTATTGATATTCTATCAGTAACTTACAAAACCTATTGATATTCTATCTGTAACTTACAAAACTTATTGATATTCTATCAGTAACTTACAAAACCTATTGATATTCTATCTGTAACTTACAAAACCTATTGATATTCTATCAGTAACTTACAAAGCCTATTGATATTCTATCAGTAACTTACAAAGCCTATTGATATTCTATCAGTAACTTACAAAGCCTATTGATATTCTATCAGTAACTTACAAAGCCTATTGATATTCTATCAGTAACTTACAAAGCCTATTGATATTCTATCAGTAACTTACAAAGCCTATTGATATTCTATCAGTAACTTACAAAGCCTATTGATATTCTATCAGTAACTTACAAAACCTATTGATATTCTATCAGTAACTTACAAAACCTATTGATAATCTATCAGTAACTTACAAAACTTATTAATATCCCATCAGTAACTTACAAAACCTATTGATATTCTATCAGTAACTTACAAAACCTATTGATAATCTATCAGTAACTTACAAAACCTATTTATATCCTATCAGTAACTTACAAAACCTATTGATATCCTATCAGTAACTTACAAAACTTATTAATATCCCATCAGTAACTTACAAAACCTATTGATATTCTATCAGTAACTTACAAAACCTATTGATAATCTATCAGTAACTTACAAAACCTATTTATATCCTATCAGTAACTTACAAAACCTATTGATATTCTATCAGTAACTTACAAAACTTATTAATATCCCATCAGTAACTTACAAAACCTATTGATATTCTATCAGTAACTTACAAAACCTATTGATATTCTATCAGTAACTTACAAAACCTATTGATAATCTATCAGTAACTTACAAAACCTATTGATAATCTATCAGTAACTTACAAAACCTATTTATATCCTATCAGTAACTTACAAAACCTATTGATATCCTATCAGTAACTTACAAAGCCTCTTGATATTCTATCAGTAACTTACAAAACCTATTGATATTCTATCAGTAACTTACAAAACCTATTGATAATCTATCAGTAACTTACAAAACCTATTTATATCCTATCAGTAACTTACAAAACCTATTGATATTCTATCAGTAACTTACAAAACCTATTGATATTCTATCAGTAACTTACAAAACCTATTGATAATCTATCAGTAACTTACAAAACCTATTTATATCCTATCAGTAACTTACAAAACCTATTGATATTCTATCAGTAACTTACAAAACCTATTGATATCCTATCAGTAACTTACAAAACTTATTAATATCCCATCAGTAACTTACAAAACCTATTGATATTCTATCAGTAACTTACAAAACCTATTGATAATCTATCAGTAACTTACAAAGCCTATTGATATTCTATCAGTAACTTACAAAACCTATTGATATTCTATCAGTAACTTACAAAACCTATTGATAATCTATCAGTAACTTACAAAACCTATTTATATCCTATCAGTAACTTACAAAACCTATTGATATTCTATCAGTAACTTACAAAACCTATTGATATCCTATCAGTAACTTACAAAACTTATTAATATCCCATCAGTAACTTACAAAACCTATTGATATTCTATCAGTAACTTACAAAACCTATTGATAATCTATCAGTAACTTACAAAACCTATTTATATCCTATCAGTAACTTACAAAACCTATTGATATTCTATCAGTAACTTACAAAGCCTCTTGATATTCTATCAGTAACTTACAAAGCCTCTTGATATTCTATCAGTAACTTACAAAGCCTATTGATATCCTATCAGTAACTTACAAAGCCTATTGATATTCTATCAGTAACTTACAAAGCCTATTGATAATCTATCAGTAACTTACAAAGCCTATTGATATTCTATCAGTAACTTACAATGCCTATTGATATCCTATCAGTAACTTACAAAGCCTCTTGATATTCTATCAGTAACTTACAAAGCCTATTGATACCCTATTTTGACTTACAATGCCTATTGATACCCTATTTTACCTTACAAAGCCTATTGATACCCTATTTTGATTTACAAAGCCTATTGATACCCTATTTTGATTTACAAAGCCTATTGATACCCTATTTTACCTTACAAAGCCTATTGATACCCTATTTTGACTTACAAAGCCTATTGATACCCTATTTTGATTTACAAAGCCTATTGATACCCTATTTTGACTTACAAAGCCTATTGATACCCTATTTTGATTTACAAAGCCTATTGATACCCTATTTTACCTTACAAAGCCTATTGATACCCTATTTTGACTTACAAAGCCTATTGATACCCTATTTTGATTTACAAAGCCTATTGATACCCTATTTTACCTTACAAAGCCTATTGATACCCTATTTTGACTTACAAAGCCTATTGATACCCTATTTTGACTTACAAAGCCTATTGATACCCTATTTAAACTAACAAAGCCTATAGATCTAATCTAGATGACCCTTCATTGGTTTCCTTGACTTTCTTTGCGAGAAATTGAAAGTCCTTTCAAGCTCTAAAGTCAATTTGCAATTTCTAATCAAACAGTTGGAAGGAGTAGCAGTTGATGCGTGGTAAAACACTGCTGCAAAAATACACCAATTTGCTTAATCTCAATACAGAGTTAAAAGGTTCTACCTAACATGGTATCTATTCAATTTACTTTCTGATAGGTACTATTCAATATGGAAATATCTACTGTACAATCTGGCTACTTTTAAAAAGAATACTTGATTAATTTCTAAAAGAAAGTTAGTGTTTAGATGGTGAATGATAGTGTGTTGGACATTGTTTATTAACCTTTTCTATCTCCTCAATGATGTTCTAAAATGACCACTTTGCATACAACAGTCAATGATGAAGTGATCTCTGATTTAAATGGACGGAGTGATTGTTCAGTTGACTGTTGCTGTTCATTAGCTTCTTTGAACATTGGCCCACTCAAAGAAAAATCTATACAATGAACTAAGAATGGACTACGAATTGTCATGTTCTAACATTTCTGAATTGCCTTAAAAAAACAATGAGATTATACTTTAGATTTAATATCAATAATACGTAAATTGTTCATTTTACTTTTATTATAAGAATAAAGAAACTTCAAGTAAACAAACTACCAATATTTGTTATAGAAAATATTTTATAGTTTTTGATTATTATTGAATGGTATTTAATTTATGGGTTTTAATATTGAATGGTAAATTGCTCAATATTTACTAATCCAAATTATTGTTCAAATTACTTACAGTTTATTCTGAAAAATGTTTAATGAACTGTTACTGAGACAGTTGAAAATTTGATGAAATCTCTCACTATAATTCATGTTGAATATACTGAAAAAAGTAATAATAACTATCTCTATATTTCGTGAAAAGAAAACTTCTAAAAGATTATTCTAATTCAAAGAAAGTACATCTGTAATGGGCTTTCCACGACTTTTTATTAATTTCACATTTCCAAAAAAAAGTGTTCACTTGTGAGGCTGATTTAAATATTAGTTTGAAAAAATTGGAAATATGTGATTAGTGAATATGATATTATGCTGTTACTCTTTTCTCTGATAGTACATCATCTCAGTGACTCTTTTCTCTGATAGTACATCATCACAGTGACTCTTTTCTCTGATAGTTCATCATCACAGTGACTCTTTTCTCTGATAGTACATCATCACAGTGACTCTTTTCTCTGATAGTACATCATCACAGTGACTCTTTTCTCTGATAGTACATCATCACAGTGACTCTTTTCTCTGATAGTACATCATCACAGTGACTCTTTTCTCTGATAGTACATCATCACAGTGACTCTTTTCTCTGATAGTACATCATCACAGTGACTCTTTTCTCTGACAGTACATCATCACAGTGACTCTTTTCTCTGATAGTACATCATCACAGTGACTCTTTTCTCTGATAGTACATCATCACAGTGACTCTTTTCTCTGATAGTACATCATCACAGTGACTCTTTTCTCTGATAGTTCATCATCACAGTAACTCTTTTCTCTGATAGTACATCATCACAGTGACTCTTTTCTCTGATAGTACATCATCACAGTGACTCTTTTCTCTGATAGTACATTATCACAGTGACTCTTTCCTCTGATAGTACATCATCACAGTGACTCTTTTCTCTGATAGTACATCATCACAGTGACTCTTTTCTCTGATAGTACATCATTACAGTGACTCTTTTCTCTGATAGTACATCATCACATTGACTCTTTTCTCTGATAGTACATCATCACAGTGACTTTTCTCTGATAGTACATCATCACAGTGACTCTTTTCTCTGATAGTACATCATCACAGTGACTCTTTTCTCAGATAGTACATCATCACAGTGACTCTTTTCTCTGATAGTACATCATCACAATGACTCTTTTCTCTGATAGTACATCATCACAGTGACTCTTTTCTCCGTCAGTCCACTGTATATACTAATAATGTTGTCCTTTTAGCAAGTGGCATGAGCCAACATCCTACTAACTACGTGTGACAGGAAGGTATTTACTCTCTGTTTCTGATGTCCTCTTTTCGTTTGTTTGATCTGAACAATTTACAGTTTGAACTTTCGAAAATGGTTTCCCTAAACCAAACAAGGGTAGCCCTGGGGTTGACTGGGACCTTTGAGACAAGGCTAGGTCCTCCATTCTGTCGCTGGCTGTGGATGGAGAAGGTTATGACCACTTTTCTCACAGGAAAAGAAATAATTTCTTTCTTCGGAGTGAAGTATATCCTTCTCATTGCACGCTGTTATCTTTAATTACATTTCCTCAGTTTGTATAACCTAGTGTCTATACCAAGAACAAATGAAGTAGAGATGTAACACAGTGCTGACATGTATTACTTTGCCTCAGCGATATAAAGGTCTGGAATATTTTTTCGGAAAATATTTTCATCATAGACAGAATAGCAATGCAATTACTCTTTCATTTTGTTTTTCATTTACTTAATATTTTTCTTCATTTTAGGACAATTTTTTTTATCTATCGATTTGTTAGAAATTATCAATAACAACAGTAATTGAAAGAATATAGATTTTTTCTTTTGATTATAGTACTCTCTTTACAAAGAAATTAACACTTCATGTATAGTTCTGCTCAATGATTTCCTAGTGTATTCATGATTTAAAGTCTCTTTATAAGGGCTTAACTAACCGGAACAACAATCAGTGCTTGAGTTGCTTGGCTCTATTAACTGATATCAGCTGATTGTTGTTGTCTGCAATTTTTTATCTTCCCTATATAATAATTTTTTATAGAAACAAATTTTGTTTTTATTCTGACGTCTGCTCCAAAATATATTTGTTATTTCATTTTTTTTTCAAAATCGATTTTAATTTAATATATAATTAAATATAATTTACGTTTTATTCATATACTAACTGTACCACCCATTTTCAGATATCGAAATATTTCAAAAAAAAAATCTCAAAATGTTGTCTGTAAATTCATCTTTGAAAATTTTAGTTTGTAGTTTATTAGTCTGCAGTTGCGTGTGCATGGACTCATACGCTGCAGACGACATCAAAACTGTGGCCTCCACTGACGAAGATATGGACGAAACTGGAAGAGTGGCTTTCGTCACTGTCCAAGATAACGGTGAGATTCATAGTACTAAAGAGTGTAGTTATTATATGAAAATGTAATTATCTATATTATTATACATCTTTGAAGTTGAATAATAATTTAATAATAATAATTTAATAGTCTATACTATTCGGAAGAGCTCAATATTTATAAAGTGCAATTTATAAGTGGGAATGATTCAACATATTACATACAATTTCCTCATAGATATAGTATCACACCATTCTCATATTTTAAATAAATTAGTAAACCCATTTCTAGCTGTTTATAAATAGATACTAAAGCGTACATAGAAAATAAAATTAGCCCCGAAATAATAGTCTGCACTATTAAATATATTAACGAACGGAAGAAAAAATACTTAAAACAATTTCATGAGTGATATCATTTAGGGAGTTTACAATAATATTTCGATATTAAACTTTAATATATTGACATTTTTCGCTCAGGTATTGTGATAACGTGGAATGCCACCTCCCTCCTTTACGGCGCTCTAGGAGGCATTGCCTTGGCTGGCATAGCCGCCGCCATTGCCATTCCTCTGGCTCTAGTCTTCGGCCTGAAGAAAGCCTTCACAGACTATGACTACGATGACTATGGTAGCGGCTACGGTAACACTGGTGGTGGGTATGGTGACAGTGGACATGGCAACACAGGAGGTTCTTCCTATACTAATTACGCCAAGAGGTGAGAATTTGTAAATGATTTCTTATCAACCTAATCTTGATTCACATTGTAGGGTAAAATTTTACAAAATGGTTAAGGGGTAAAGGAGGTAGAATCTACAAGTTCTATACTCAAGCGGAATTTTCAGTAAACGAAAGCGCTTGAACATAAATCTCGCACATTTTGTTATACTTAATTCATTTATTAATCTTTTGAATTCAGCACTCTTATTTAAGAAATTCGGTAAGCCCACAAATGATGTCCGCTCTTGAGTCAATGTGTATTAGAAAGTGTGTGACTTGTTAGTGGATAAAGAAATATTTATTCTACAGGTCTTTAGAGGTGATGTCCCCAATCATGAATGCCCTTTACGGGGCGTACCAGAAGTACTCCAATAGAGACGAAAGTAGTGTGCAGTTATAGGCATTGGTGAGTAGATCTACATTCTTGCAATAGTATCATTCAATTTACTGATGTTGGAGTCTAATTCGAATCATGGTGGTATCATTGAAATTTAACTTTTTCAGATATTAAGGTTTATTTATTGAGGACAAAAGACGAGCTGACTGAAGTAGAGACTAATGGACGGACACAACTAGACAACCTAATAAAATAACAAGAAATGTTTTGACACTGACCAAAGAATAGACAAGATGGACGATGAAGGAATGATTGACATGAAGTTTGACGAATCGGACATTTGAAATCAACTGACGGACATAACAACACTCACAATGATGAAACTTTCTTATGATGACTCAATTCTAACGGCAGGAACAGTAGCTACAGTTAAAACAAATCTTCAGATTAAAACCAATTCTTCATATTTCAACCAAATCTTCTCATTTTAACAAAAACTACACATTTTAACCAAATCTTCACATTTTACCTAAATCTCGAATCTTAGATTTTTATCTGTGTTTCTACCAATTACATTTACTTCATTAACTGAATTTGGAGAATGGTTAAGTACGTGCTGGTTGCTACTGTTCACTGACCTGAATGTAGACAATTGATTGGAGAAAGCAAGTAGGACTGTTATAAAGCAGGAATCACTTGAAGGCAATCTCAAGAAGCTTTCATTGCGACGGACTGTGTCGAGACGAAAGACTCTGACTGATAAGAAGGACACCGTAGAGGGTGTGTCTTCTTTGTGGAGTCCTGTGTACTTCTGACTATTATTTGACTTCTGGAGTCCTACTTAGGACTTTTAATTGATTTTTGAAGTCCTATTTCAGACTAATAATTGAGTTTTGAAGTTTTACTTCAAACTATCAATTGACTTGGTAGTAATGGAGAAAATAGCTTCAATTTGAAATTCGTGTTTTGATACGAATGTGTTTTCTTTCTTGATATTCGCGATTAAATTATATATTAGATTTCAAAAGTGCCATTTGTTTTTAAAAGCTACTGATTTCAATTAGAATAAATATTTCACAAAATATTAATTAATTCAACAAATGAGAAAAATGCTATCGAAAATATGAATTTACTATTTTTCGATTTGTGACATGTTTTTAATCATTGTGATTATTACTTTTTATTATTTCATAATCTTATAGAACGTAAAAAACAGCTAATTTTTTCTCAAAAATTGGTATTAAACAGAAATGTGCACATATTTCTTGAAAATCATATTAAATATCTAAAGTGAAATATAATAATAAACAATAAAATCAATTTTGTAATATTGGCTTCAACTTTTCAATGCATTTTTCTAAAAAAATTGTTCATAAATATTTTTAGAAATTCTTTCCTAAGTTAGTTTATGACAGGTAATGTTATCTAGAGTGTTTTTGACACTAGGCAAATGCTAACTGACTTCTGAATGTGTTTCTAGTTTTAGTGCATTACTGGTAGACGAACTGACCAAGACTGTACTGACAGGGACAGAGTAATTTATTTATCTTTCTATTTATTGAATAGGCAACAATTATTTATTTTCATACTTTGTTTTGTTTTATTTATTTCATAGACTTTATCATTGAAATATAATTTTCTAAATAAATTCTCTTTTTTTATTATCCTTCGTAAACTATGTCCCACTCTTATTACAAATAGTAATTGAAGCGAGGTATGACTCACGTTGAGATATAATTGTAACTCCTTAATTAAAAAATTCATTTTCTATGAGTAAGAATTAAAGAAAATGGTGATGAAGGGACAACATTGTGTGTAGCTCTGTGATGAAAGTTGAAGTTATGACTTAAAATTTAATAATATCTTAAGTTTCACTATGTATAATTAAGTAATTAGTGTATTCTTTAATTTAATATACTAATTGTGTTACATAATTATGTTTTATTGAACAAACAGTAATTTTATCCACTGTAAATATTTTTAGCAGTAGGTATGATAAGTTGCGTGATAGCTGAGGGTTCTATAATTCGGATATGGGAAAGAAAAATATATAATAGTTATTATTCAACATTTATTTTAATTGGTGTCCATGATACCTGCAGGTGTATATATACATACAATTATACATACATGTAAATCAAAGTAATAAATTAATTACTCACCTATACTGAGTGAGAATTAAATCTAGGGTTAAATTTCAATACTTTTAATTCATCTGAAATAAAATATTTAAGGAGTTACAATTTTGTAACAAGAAAATTATAGATACAGTAATTTATTATTTACATCTTAATTCAAATTAAAATGAAACAAATATTTTACAAATATTATTAATAATCAAATTGTTAATTGCTACATACCTACCATTAATTGAACTCCTGTACAGTGTATATAGGAGAAAAAATACAACATAATTGATTTTCACCATTGATTTTATTTTAAAGAGTGAGGCCTTTATCCATGTCATTAGGGAATGGAAAATGAATCAAAAAGTTTGTTTGGAACTTTAAATACTATAAAGCAATTGGAATTTACTATCACTACCCAGGGAGACAATTATATGGGGGACATAGAAGATTTTGAGAGATTAAAGGAGCCTTTCTACCATAATCATAGAAGAGAATTGAGGGTGCTTATGTCCAAGTTTTCTACCATATTCACTCCTATAATTAAAGAGGGGAATCTCCTATACTATCAAATGATTTCACCCATAATCATAGAAGAATACCAAAATTTATATTTCCTAGCATATACTGCATTTGTACGTGTACGTTTGACTTTACATGAATTAGTTGAATGATACATATTGTTATATACAAATTAAATGGAAAGAAATGGAGAAAGAAATGAAGTGATGTTGCAAGGTCTCGAACCAGCACCTTGTTGACTTCTGCTTGCGACGCTAACCACTCGACCATCCTGGTCACAGTAGAAGTAGGATTTTTAATGAACTTTATCCAATAAGTTAACTCAAGTTTATCTTTAGGTAATCATCGATAAATATAGTTTCATATTTCATAGATTATTTCTTTTTTTCTTTTATAATCGTTTCTTTTATAATTTTTAGGGGATTAAGTATTTTCGCTAATTCCTGGATTATTCCCTCGATATTGTTAGGGAATAAACTAATTTTTAGTAATTCCTGGAATATTCCCTCGATATTTTTAGGGGATGAACAAATTTTCAGTAATTCTTGGAATATTCCCTCGATATCGCTAGGGATCAACTAATTTTCACTAATTCCTGTAATATTCCCTCGATATCGTTACCCAGGGAAAATATTATGGTGGGGTCATAGAAGATTATGGTGGACAGACATTATAGGGGGCTAGATCTTACGTGATTATAGATAATATTCGATAAATATCATCCTTGTGCAAAACATCCTATAAACATCTATAATCACCGTAATATTTCCCAACCATGAGTATATAGTAGATTATATCAACCAAAATCTCCGAATATTTTCTGATAATGTTCCTTATATGAACTTCTATGAATGAACCATCTTAAATCTACGAAGATTTTCTGATAGTATTCTTTATGTAAACTTCTATGACTGATCCATCTTAAATCTTCTAATATTTTCTGATAATATTACTTATATGAACTTCTATGACTGAACCATCTTAAATCTTCGAAGATTTTCTGATGGTATTTCTTATATGAACTTTTATGATTGAACCATCTTAAATCTCCTAAAATTTTCTGATGGTATTTCTTATATTAACTTCTATGACTGATCCATGGTTCAGTCATAAAAGTTCATATAAGAAATATAATAAGATAATCTTCGAAGATTTAAGATAGTTCAGTCATAGAAGTTCATATAAGAAATGCCATCAGAAAATCTTCGTAGATTTAAGATGGTTCATTCATAGAAGTTCATATAAGGAACATTATCGGAAAATATTCGGAGATTTTGGTTGATATAATCTACTATACATCATGGTTGGGATATATTACGGTGATTATAGATGTTTATATACCATAATCTTCTATGACCCCACCATAACATTCTCCCTGGGTAGTAAAAATGAATTCATCGAAGATATTTTATTTTTTATATATTTCCATAATGTCTACAAAACCAGAGGAATATATAGTCATTGAGGGGGGAAGTATTAATTGCATTTGAAGACGATGCAGCGGCTAGGATGAAATTATTTGCAATATTTATTAAGAAAGTAAATTAGAAAGAGGGTTTTAAGTCTGAAATCTGTATAGATTCTGTTAAAAAATCAGGATTATTAATGAAAAGAAAAATTGAATATTAATAAAAAACTTTGACACTTCTAAATCATACACAAACATACTTTAATAATTACAAACGATACACACTATTATTAATTTCTTTTTTCCATTTAATTCTCTACTTAGTACATATTATTAGCTACTAATCCATTGAATGGAAATGAATAATTACTGTAGATAAATAGACTCGTATATTCCCATCTAAAGAAACAATCCGTGAAGATAATTACCATATAAATTTTCCTCTCCACTTACAATACTATCTTTTCAACATGCTTATGTTCTCATTTAATGAACCATTCGTGATGAGTGGTTAGGAAGAGTGGGACATTAAAGTTAAACTGTTCAAGCAATGCATTGCTTGGACACATAGGACCTTATCGAAAACAATAGTTGTTTTCAGACGAACTGTGTACAGTCAGATTTAAAATGAGTAATTTGTAGATCTTATTTATTAATATTATTAATGATACATAGAGCATACAATGTGAAGAAAAATAATAAAAACTAAATAATGTTCATAATGTGATATATCTATATAAGTTTCATCCATTTAATAATAATCATTACGAACGGACATCAGGGAAAATGTGTCCGTTAGACTATAGTGCAGCTAAATATTTATTACAAAATAAAACGACACTAAAACAGGTAAACTATCTATAATTTTTGAAACATCGACTTCTTATGATTACTTTTGAATGTACCTACACAAATGAGATTTGGTATAAATGAACATGCAGTTCATTCCAGAACTTAATAGTTAATATCTATATTATCTAGGTATAGAACATTGGGATTTAGATATAAACAATAGTGGGAGTACTGAATTATCGAGGTTACGAGTAGAATATTGATGTTGGTCAGAGTTCAATATAATCGCATTTGACAGACTTTCATCAAAACCAAAACAGAAAATTTTAAACATGTGAACGCATGTATTTAGATGATGCCATCTAATCAAATATGTTTATAAAGTACTGCCTTCATAATTTTAGTTTAAAAAATGACTGAGAATGTATATACTATTTTGTTCTTATAGCAATTATTACTATGATACCGTATATATGTTCTGCGCAATTTACCGATTTGCACAGTCACGAGAATGTGCTGCGCGTTTTTACAATAATTGAAAATGTGCGACAATCTCGAGATTTCCGCTACTTCTCAAGATTCTAGAAATGCGCAGCGTATTCTCGAGACTGTGCAAAATCGGCAAATTGCGCAGAACATATACACTAAAAAATTGTCAAAATATTTTCCGCTAAAATGCCATTTTCAATCAAAAAATATTCATCGTCTATCGTTTTCTTTCGTCCGGGGATTAATAATGAATTATAATAAAGATCGTCAATTTATCTATGACGATAAATTAATCGTTGAAAATTCAATCGAGAGTTATATTCCGTCGTCTTTCGACACTTATATTCTGTCGTCTTCCGTCGGACATTCTCGACATATAATTTAGACGAAAATATCTCAATTTATGTTATTTTACGATCAATATTTATTATAATGGACAATAACAAACGAACTGCCGATTATGAATTTCTAACTGGGTAAACAAGTATAATAATTCTGTCTAATAATAAGAATAAATGCGTGGAAATCGCAACTATAAAATATGTTGCTGAATTTAAATTAATATAACGTATATTCTTCGTTATTAACTAGGACTTTTATGCGAGAGTTACGTTAGTTAAAATCTTTGGTAATCTTCAGCTATTAAATAGAGGTAGCTTTTTACAATAATGAATTACAGAAAGAAAAGAAGGTCCCTATATATTCTTTAACCCATTTCCTGTCACAGCTTTAACTGTCATAATTTCAGTTTAATTTGAACAGAGAAATATTATTTTATTAGTAGATTTTTCTATATGTTATGTACAATATATCCTTCTTTAGGATATAAATATACACCTTTAAAAGAAAAGTTAGTTAAAGAGAAAAAGCTTTGAACTTCTATTATGAAAATAGAAAACAATGTGACCCACCGGTGGGTCACATTGCAGGAAATGTGTTAAGTGAAATGTGCGTACATAATTTATGATAATACATCTTGAAACATAATCTACAAGAAAGATGATTCAATTCCTTGCCAGTTAGTTGCAGTTTCATTTTGAAAAGGAATTAATCATTTATTTGAGCAGTTTGCAAATAAACTTGCTCAATATGTCAATTTTGAAATAAACTGGAATATTATAAAAATTCGTATTTTTTTCTATAAGGGTAAAATTTCAAGTGATGAGTCACACCTAAATATTGTCCGAATGACCCAGGATTTTGCCTGTGTCTTTTTTTCATAGGTACGCAGTATTGGACTAATTGTTAAAATTAATATTGATTCACTACCCAATGGTCCAAATATTAATTAAATTGAAAAGAAAATCCGTTCATATTGAGCTCATACCATGTTACAAATGAAGTTAAAGTTATAGGGGAATTAAAATAATATTTAGGAATTATAAGTTGTTTATGCATAAAATTGTAGTAATTATTGTATGCGTAAATTATGATTCATTATTTTGTATTATAAATATTACTTAAAAATGAACTTATTGTGTTAATTTATTTCAAGAGATGGCCAAGTAATTGTTCTTGAACTTTTTTCTATTGGAAATTTTATTAATTTTTTATTGAAAATACACAGATTATATTATAAATAGTTACAGTATTTTAATTAATAACATTGGCTAATATCTGTATATGTGCACAAATAACTCTTTACATAATAACTTAAATTTCATGTCTATCAAAATAAATAAAAAAAGAAAGTAACTTTGTTTTCAAAAATTCAACTGAACGAACCTTCTTATAGCCAAGTAAGAACTAATTCGAAATTAAATGATTAAAATACCTGATTAAATAAAATATAGAAATAATTATTCGTGATTTTAATCTTTTATAGAAATTAATCCGGAAATTTCTATATAGTTGCAAATCCATAATTTAATTTATTTTCAATTTAAGTATCAATAATAATATTTTAACAAGAAGAGCTAATTATATTATTAATTTTTATTTTTTCTTCAAATGTTCATTTAACTGATTTCCTCAGTGTTATTTTAAATGATTTCAAAACACATAATATGCCCAGTCTCAATAAGCAGTTTAATATTAAAACATTAACATTCTAATTAAAATATTTTACTTGATGAACATTTGTATTTTGTGTCTTTTTTTGAGATATTTACCTCAAAAGATCGGAGAAATTGTTTCATATATTAGAGTACGTGTGAGGTTACTTTAGTTGAAAAAAATTGTGAATATATATATATTTATAGTTGGTTTCTTTACCTTTATATTACGGGAATATCATAACAATTCTCATTTTCACTCGATCTAATTAATTCATGACATGAAGTGTTAACTTTCTTTGTCAGTTGCACTAAACACAAATACAAAAGAGAAGAAAATTATATGCAAGCTTTTGAATTTAATTCTTGACAACTTTTGCTCATTAAAGTAAACATTTAAAACATGTCTGTGGAATGCAATTTAGACAAAATGGTTAATTCATTATTCACTATTTTGTGAAGGAATGTATTGTTAAAGTTATCATTATTTAAGTAATCTAATTTTAATGGATAAGAACAATTCTGTTGAATTTGTGATTATTATATACAGAATTGATGATCTAATAATGCAACACATTATATAAAAGACCTAAATTTGAAATTGGATTGTGCTCAGTTTAATATATGAGCATTTTAACACTAAAAACAATATCAAATCTTTTAATATAATAAAGTAAATAAATAAGAAATGCACGCATCGTAGCAGTGGTTATTTCAAAGACATGTACGTTTTATTTTTACTGTTAATTCTCTTGACACTTTCTTCTGAGAAAGTAAAACTAACACCTACACCCAAGTGGCTCTCTTTATTTATTTTAAAGCTTTGGAACAAAACAAATATTGCTTTTAGTTTAAATTAACAATGAACAGTTGGTAATTATCTAAAAGAATCATATTCTTTATTTTCATGCTACCTCAGATTCTATATACGAAATATTCGTTCATTTTCGTCAGGTAAAATAGTAGAACGGAACTGACTAGAAAAGTGCGAATAATTAATTGTCACAGAAACTCACGGATTAGGTACGGTCATGTATTAGAAAATCCTTCGTGAGTATTTTATTCAATTGGCTACTCTATCGAAGTATTTAAACCAATGGAAATGTTTCAGAAGGTTCAGTTTCATTTAGTTTCAATAAAGAAGAGATTAATGACTCGATAGCTGAAACATGGATGCCTTTCTGGTCGAAGCTGAGAATGGTCTGGACACTGTTGTGGGGGATGTTAGGGAGTTCTTCTACGGTGTGGATCTGGTCTACATATCTCTTTTGAGTTCTGTCTTTTTCCTCACACTGATAGTATTTGATGTGGCGTACAACATAGCTTTTCCAGATCGGTTTGACCTGCAGAGACGGCGCAGAAGGAGGCAGTGGAACAACTATGGGGCCTTGAATAGAAACGACTTCTTCGAGCAGCGTCCTGTTAGCCATTGGAAGTTGAGGTGGGAAAAAAAGTATAGCAAATCAATAAATCATATGGATATTAAAATAAAGAATGAATCATAAGAAGAAATGTTCCAATTGTGAAAGCTAGCTATAATATTAGTGAAATAAACAATTAAATGCATATTATACCTAGCTATTAATCATTAATAAATGAAAATTTACAATATCAACAACTTTAGGAATTATCAACCTAGATTGATATTTCTATAATCATTTAATTACTATTTATGATTGTAATTGTCTTATGTGGTATATTAATTCGAAGAAAGAACATTAAAATTGACTGCATTTTCTGTTTCAGAAATCACAACTATGTGAAGGATGTAGAAAACTCTCTCGATGAAGCAGAGGGCAAGTACACACACCATGGGGACTACATCAAAAGATAAACTAGACTAAAGACATCAAGTACATCAAATGAATAAACTAGAGTTTATCCGGATTTTATGTTTGTTAAAGGGAATTATAAAATCGAGAAATTTGAAGAAAATGTGAATGTTAACAGTAAACTCCAGTCGTTTCCAATGTTAAAATTTTATCAAAATGTTTTTGTCCTTTTGATTATATTTCTACACAATTGGAAAAGGCTTCACTACATTCTATACTGAAATTACCTTCACTTCAAATTCCTATAAGAATTAAACATACAGACTATTTAATAGTGGTATTGATAAGCCAATAATGCTACAATGTACATTAAATGAAGTAAATCATCTCTAAAGCTTTTAAGGGAATAGTAATAAATAATTGATGGGTAAAGGCACTACCTAACAGTAGTGAGTAAAGTGGGTAAAGATATCCCTTACTCGAATGTATAGCTTAGGTAAGGGAGAAATATGCATTTTAATACATGGCATTGCAATGTACCTCATTATAGATATAGGCCATATATACTATAATAGTGTTACCTAAATAGGCTATAGTTAAAAAGTTACTTAAATACAACCTGTCACTTATAACAAACATCAATTATTAGTTCAACAAAATAAATAGAAAATCATTTGCTTTAACTATTTGCTTCTAATTATTTACTTTAAGTCATATAGTTTACATTATATATTGTGGATCGTACGTGTGATGAAGCATATCATGAATTGAACATACATGTATCACACATGGATAGTTAATATATATATCATTATGAACTATTTACAACTAATAAAAAATATAATATAATAGTGATTGAAGCCAAACTATTAACTATTGAATAAATTTATCAAAATAGTCTAATAGATATAACGTTAAGGTGGACTAGACCTGCAAGGGTGTTTAATATACATATCAAAGTATGGTATTTATATTATTCTGTCAAATTATATATTTCATCTATAAATTTAACCAATTTAAGGAATTTTGTATTATGTAATATAATGTATATTAAATAGGGTATTACTACTATTCCCATACAATAAATATTCCAATTTGTTAAATTATAAAAGTTTAAAACATATATTAGTAAGTGATTGACATAGGTAAAAATAGAGTGTTGTCATAATCATTTTTAATAATAATACCTATTAACTCGATATAGAATCTCATAAATTATTTTATCGTAATGGTATTAGTTATTTTTATATATAATATTATTTATGAGTAAATAATATAGTCTCTTTTAATAAAGGTTTGACTGAAATATTTGAATCGTTTCCTTGTTCCACTATTGAAATGTGAATAATATATAATAGATTAAACTGTTCCTAATTAACAAATGCTAATTCATACAATTATTCCTTTTGATAAATTAGGCTCAGTGAAGAAATAAATTTGATACAATTTGCATGCAAAAACGGCTAATAATTATCATTTCGTACTTTAGTTTATTAAATAAATTCTTTCTATTATTATATAATGAAGCAAACTTACACATCAATATGTTATGATTTAATTTACATTGATTAATGGATAGGGTAAATTAAAAAAAACCTATCGATATAATTCTGTAAATCCGGTAACTTGATCGGAGCTCTTGGTGGACTATATAAATGTAACTAATTAATCGTAGCACCAATAAATTTAGGAAAATAATAACAACTTATAATTTTTCAACATTCATAATTAACTCATCAGTGCAAAACAAATGTAACACATATTATCCATTAATAAATTGTGAAAAATACTATTATCAATTCATTCATTTTCTATATATTCATTTTTTTTAAATTAAATACTACTTACTTTCATATTCACCATCTAAAACTAAATATTTATCAATTCATTTAAACATTCAATTAACAAAGTTGATTAATTAATAATCATCAAAATTTGAAACAAATGACTAAATTTTTGTACCATTAGAAACTTGAGACACTAAGAATATTTGTTTCTTTACCAATATATATGTTCTAACAATGTTCTTACAAATATCCATTTTCGTTCAGAAACACTCTAAAATATTACACATATCATTAATATTACTTATAATAGATATAATCAAAAAGATACTAATTTATTGAGATGAAAATGTGCATAATTATTGGCCACTTCTAATGGCGAAAAAAGTTATATATGACTAATTGACTACTCACTATATTTCATAACATATAGCAATACAATATAGGTAAACATTAAACATATTTAAATATTTCTTATATCATTAACGATGATAATAATGCCAACAATTGAATGATGCAATCGCAATACAAACTAGAATTAATTTAAGATTAATAATTAATCAATAAAAAAAAATTAGTGTTAAATTCTGAAAAATAATTACACCAAGAAAAAAACACTTGAAATAAAATCTTTGGTTTAGAGTTACGAAAGTAAAAAAAATACATGAAAATTGAGAACATAACAATAAACTAGGTTCTAGGTACTAACTAAAATTAATTGTGTCACCGCTATAGTTACAGTGATAATAAAGCATAAAGCCAAGAACCCAAATTTACAAAAAATTATCTTTATTTGTATTTACGATAAAGTAACCTAAAAAGATTCGACTGATAATTTAAATCCTGATCTAGAGATACATTTTCTATTTATCTAAAAAAATTCCGAACCATGTGATATAAAATTATACTTAAAAACTAGGTAAATACATGAAACTTTCCAAAAAAAATTACAGGTTATGTATACCAATCGCAAATACAAATAAAGTTATTGATATCTAAAATGCAACGGAGTTGCTGGATATATTGTACACTACCATTCTGCAGCTTACTCTAGAGTGGGAATGTTGTCATCATCGATAGGGTAACTGTAGTGAGTGATGCCGTAATAAGCTCTAGGAAAGTCAAGCCTGCCTCTGTTAACAGTCCAAACATCAGTCTTGAAATCGTAAAATTCAATGCTATTCAAAACATGGTCGAAAACTCCACCCGCAACTGTTGCTCGGCCATCTAAGATGAACAAAGAATAACCAATCCGATCTTGGTTAAAGTTTGCAATTTGCCGGACATCATAAGTCTGAACGTCAACACAGTTGAATTTGTCATGTTGTTTCGTTCCATTGCCCCCTGTCACCACAATATCAATTCCTACAAGCAAACATGAGGGCATGTAATATTCTGTAAGATGGACTGTAACTCTAGACCAACTTTCGGGTTCTTTCGAATCTATCATGGAGTAGATGAAGTTATTTAACGTGTCTACATAATACACATTCTTACCGTTACCCACAAAACAACCACTAATACTGTATTTGAAAGGTAGTGAATGTTCTTCAAAACTTGAATTTTCACCATCGAAAACGAAGAGCTTTGACGAATCAATTGTGAAATACCAAATTTTATTCTCGACTGTTATTGCAGAATGGTAGTTATTTATTTCGTATGGTAATCCAGTAGAAGATTCCCATTTAGAATCATACTTCGTCATATCCAATTTGTAACACTTTCTTTTGACATACAGAACTTTCCAGGGAGCGCAAGAACCACAGCTGTAGAGAAGAGAACCTAGAGCAGCAAGAGAATGGCCACCCATGCCTTCTGGAGTATCAGGTAGTTCCACAGCTAGAGCAGTACTAATGACTTCAGCTGAGGCTATTTTCGACACATTGCTGTCATAACCCCCTTGTATAATTATCCCACTGGTTACAGTCGCTAAACCTGAAGAAATAAAAGAGAATATAGCTAATTTATTGGCTAAATCAAATGTGAATCAATGATGAGATGATGAAACTCAGCATAAGGATGGGCATGACTGGACCAAATTTTACAGAAGCGTTTGGGATGTAAGCAGATAGCATAAATTTTAGTGGCACTTGATTTGGTAGGGATGTATTTTGAACGATATACCCTGAAAAGAGGAGGTAAAATCAATGTTGTATAAATAAGAAGCAAAATGACAGGATGAAATATGGTTATAGAGCTTGATAGTAAAAATTAAATCAATGTGAATCATAGCAATCATTTGAAAATATATTAAGACCTCACACAATGCACACCTATTTTCTTCATGAAGATGTTGTCGTTTAGAATATACCTTTAACATCTTCAGGCTCATTTTCCATGGGATTCATGATATGATGGTCCAATGTTTTTTCATCGTTTAGAGGTGTCTGGCTTGCAAGACCCTTCTTGTTTATCATCTTGCAATCATCGCCTAAGATTGTGGAGCAGTAATCATATAGAGCGTGCTCAAAGAATTTGTACATCAAATCTCCATTCAAGTTCTGATCTCCCTTTTCAATGATTTCATCAAGCCAAGATTGCCTGAATAGATGAGATATCTTCATCAACTCAACAGAAACAACGACAGGATCTTCAATAGCACTAGTTGACCAAGTGTTTAGAGTTTGTTTGGGCAAGCTGCCGATGACATGGATGCTATCAGTGTTTGTTCCACTTACTTTCTGTTTACTGTCACATGCTACAATATTAGAGAGGTATTTCGATAAAGTTGAATCAGTTTTGCCATTCCCAGATTCCATGCTCTTCCTTGCGCTTTCTTTAAAACATTCACTGAATTTAGATCCTTCTGTTGGTGATAAATTCTTTGGAGACTGTTTAGTGAACAATACTTTTGCACCAAGCTCAGTTGACAATGGGAAATGAGTACCGTAAGTTTTGAAAAATGTGAAGGCTGTTTCTCTACTTCTCTGACTAGTTGGTCTTTTAGCAGCTTCATTCAATATCTGCAAAGAGCTTGCGAACCTGTGATTGAATTTGGGCTTTTCGAATGGGGATATTTTGACTGAGGAAACAACACAATTCATTTCTCCTAAGAGAGTCTCATGGTCATATTTCCTTTTGAAATTAAGGATTGAAGGGATATTCCGAATCATTGCATAATCTTCAGAGAAATTTCCAAGAAATAATTTAACTTGTTCAAATTCATTCCAATCTTCCATCTTAGATACATTGACTTCACCACTGCAATCTACATCTGTGGATATGTATTCGATGAAACTATTTATTTGGGTAACGTCTTCGTCAACTTCCAAAGGTTCAAATATTTGACTGCGCCTTCCAGGATCTGGTTCCGCGTAATGATTTCCAGTGAAGATGTCATAACCCTCCATAGCTAAGTGGATATTTGGCAAAGGAAGTTTCTTTTCATTCAGTCCGTTATTTCCTTTGAACATCCAAACATGAGCAGTATCAATATTGTTCTCAGTCAATTCATAACAGAAGTTACAAGTATCTTTCAAATTGTTGCAGCTGCGAATTCTATCCAAGAGTCCAGCATCGCATAGGCAAATGAATGAAAAAATCATGACAATCCTAACAAGGAATGTCATCTTTGTCCCGACAATCACTGCTGTGAAAAGAAAGAAAGAAAGTCATGATAAATTTCAGAATTAATACAATTAAAAATACATAAATTATAAGGCTATATATTTTCAGAGAACAGTTTATTGGAAATTTATTGAACTTACTATTGAAAAATTGTATATATTGCATACTCATAACCCACCTCTCAATCCCGCCATTTCAATGGTAGAAGTCTAAAAAAATTGAACAGGTTGCTAAACTTCACCCACAGGTACTTGGAAATTCTTAGCTAGAAATAGAAAATAACAGAAGATTATATATAGATAAAAGCCTCTCTTATAATTGCTAAGAAATAAGATAACAAATATCACTCTATACAGGATGGCGCAAAAAAAAGGAACCCCATTTCAAACTAGTTTATTTTACAAACTATCAAACCTAAAAATTTAAACATTCTGCAGCGAATTAAAAAAGGTAAATAAAATAGGCTTGCGCGAGGACGAAAAACACAAAAAAGTACATAATTGGTATAATTTATTTCCATATGGTAGTAATAAAAACAAATCCTACTATTTTTCATTCAATTAACGTTTTGGTTATTGACTCTCTCATCCATGGAAATACATCTTCATCACAAATCACGATATCTTCAACAAAATGTGCATTTCTTTGCCGAAACCATTTTGCAAAATTTAGACGATGCGGTAAATCAGTTCGAGCCTTGCATGCTTCTTGAAAGGATGATACTCCACATCGTGTTTAACAATTCGGTGAAATTTCTCTTAAATGATATCTAATCCTTACTTTCTGATTGATATTAATGGGTTCACAATAAACTGTTCATGAAAAAGATTAGTGTTTTCATGTGTTCATTCTTTTCTCATGCGACATGATCACTTTTGTTCAAATTTAAAGTGTTCTTTTCAGCTTTGAACTTATTAACATTTGTCAAAATTGTTTTATAGTTGGTGGAAATCTTTCCAGAAAGCGTTATTCAAATGAGGTTGAACCTGTGTAAAACTTACAGTGTTTAAAAAAATTGTCACAACAAAAACTTTTTGTTCTTTTGAAAGTTGCATTTTGAGGGTTTCCAATAGGAGATAAAAATTAACGACGAAATGATTTTATAAAGATATCAATTTTATCTCAAGAACCAACTATCAAATGGTAATTCATTTTTTCATTTATTTTCTCATATTTGTTATAAAAAATAGTAGAATTTATTGTTTTTACATCCATATAAAATGAATTATACCTCTTATGATTTTTTTCGTAGATTTCGTCCTCGCGCAAGCCCTTTTTATTTACTTTTTTTTTTAATTTGCTGTAGGATGTTTTTTCTTGTCGTAACTCTCAACAGATAATCACAATAGATGCAGAAAAAGTAAATGAATAAAATAGTGCTTTTAGAATATTTCTAGATTTGATAGTTTGTAAAATAAACTAGTTTGAAAATGGGTTTCATTTTTTTTGCGCCACCCTGTATACTAATACACAGTGTGTTTTTGTCTGTTAGTTGGTTGGTTTGTTGGATATTTATTTACATGAAAAATTTATTTACATGAAAAATTTATTTGAATAAAAAATTTATTTACATGAAAAATTTATTTACATGAAATATAGATTTAGGTACATGAAAAATTTATTTACACGAAAAAATTTATTAATATGAAAAAAATTATTTACATGAAAAATATATTTACATGAAAAATTCATTTATATATGAAAAAAATATTTACATGCAAAAATTTATTTATATGAAAAAATTTAATATATTTTTTAGATATATATATATAATATTTTTCATTCATATATAATTCTTTATTTTACTATTGCCAACCCATTAATTTTGATGTGAAATACACTAGTAACTAGATAACGGGCACTCGTAGAGCGCATATATTCGCTGTCATTTATAATGACATTGACCATCGAATATTCCTTGAGTTTTAAATGACCTCGACGACCTTTTACCCGTTCGTTTTCAAAATGTAATCAGGAGGTTCATGTATAATGACCAATTTTTTTTTTTAAAAAGGCCCCCTGCCAGAAGAAGCAAACCTTCTTTAAATAATTATTGACCAATCGCCTCAACAAATTTCTGTCAATTTTGTTTAATAAATATTCAGTTATAAATGACCTTGACCTTTGATCTGATCGCTCGCTGAATCTTATCAAATTGTTCCTGGATAATGAAAAATTATGCCATCAAATTTCAGGCAATTTTGCAAACTACTTTCAGAATTATGCGAATAACAAGATGACAAATAAATGCCGCCTAAAATAGTTTAGAGGCTGCAGTTTACCCTCCGCAATTTGCGAAGGTAAACTTCCCGACTCAAATTTGAAAGTAAACCTCCAAGCAGCTGATATTCTCGAAGATATACCTAACAGATATAGAAGTGGAGATTTTAGAAAACATTCGATATATCAGCTGTCTTTACCAAAAACATCTCTTTTGTAGATCTGAAGAGCAATTTTCTTTTTGTTTGTTTTAACGTAGTTACTCTTCAAATAAAATTTTCTTCGTCCAAAATCATAGAAAATATTTTATATCGTAAACTAAAACAAAATAATACAGAATAAATACATAACATAATATTTAATAAATCGCTTACTCATATAATAAATTACTTTTAATAAATCACTTACTCATATATGTAATTAGCAACAAATTTAATGCGTAGCATTAGGTATCTAGAGTTTGTAAACATGAAGAAGTGTTTATGTACACAGTTATTATTCAGTAGTCCGACGCCCCACTAGTCCCGGCTCCCCAGTAGTACGACACCCCCATTAGTCTGATACTTTTGTAGTTTATTACTAATTTATTATTTAACATAAAGCATATGTATATCGGGGGGCGTGCCACCCCCCGAACCCCACTGCCAGGTCATTAAACAATAATCAAGTGAGGGATTGCATCATAAATTAATATTAGAAATAAAGTAAAATAAAAGAGTAATATAAAATTTTAAAATGAAAGAAATTTATTATTTGAATATACCTATTTAATCATATTTTCAATTAAAAATAACAGAGAAAGATGGAACTGTCGGACTCTTCAAAAATCAAAAACTCCTAGCTACGGTCTACCTAGGTTGTTTTTTTAGAATTTGCTCTTTATTTGAATTTAATATGCATATCTAACTACACTACTTATTCTAGAGATTACTTGTAATACTTACATTTATCGACACAAATATTGTTTCGCTTAGCAAACACACACGGTAGTACCTGACTGCTGTAACGGCCAAACTCAAATGCTGTGAGTGAGTCAGTGTGAGGCAGCTGTGGCTTGCGTACCCTATTACCGGTAGTGAGTCTGTTCGGAACACGTTCAGAACAGAGCGCGTCACCGTTTAAATATTACAATATATATTATTTAAATGATCTAATTGGTATAGTATGTTGGTGTGAAACTGATTTGATGATAATTATGATATTGATTTTAATACTATTTAAGTTTTTTCATTTATATGAAAGGTTTAAGATATTAGAACATGTACAGAAAGAATCAAGCATGGTACCTTGGACATGTTGTCAACTGAACATACCATTTGAACTTGATTGAATCAACCAAACCAAACATCTTACCATGTCTTAAGGTCTAATATGATGAATTGCAATAGAATGATGCAACATTCAACATACATAGTTCACCATAGTATTTTAAAACATTTTCACACCAATCGATCAATATCTTAAATACCTACCTACCTACCTATAGTAGCAACCCAAAAAAAATAGCAACATAATTATTATGTTTTTTGTGATGCTATTGAATAGGAACAGTTGTTTTGATTCCGGTGGTACATTTTCAGAATGGCCACTCTCAAAGTATTGCGTACTTCATCAATATTTTTTTATAATTATGTGAGAACGTCAAATTAATATAACAATAGGAAATTTGTATAAGATATATATTGTAATTACGTAAATCAAAAGTCATTATATGTTATGAAATGTTATTCCATTTTTGTTTTGTTTTTGTGTAGGTACTTTGCTGGCCTAGTGGAATTTCCATACGGTATGAGAAATATATTTAATCACCAAATATGTTTAGATTAAACTGATACTTTCATGAATAGCGCAAAGTTGTAAATGTAGTGATATACATTGTAAACGCGACATTTTATTAGTATCAGCAAATCAAGTGAACAGATAATAAATAATAATGATATAAGATAGATTGTAATCTATGACATGCAGCTACCTAATATATGTTTATATCTAATTACTGAAATAGTAATGTACTAACTATCCAAGGAACGAACAAGCAGAATAATTATATTTGGTATAATGCAAGTCATATTTTTATTCTGAGACATAAATAGCTTCTGCAAACATGTTCAACAATCATGAACATGTTCTACGACAAGTGTAACAGACCACTCATCGAACAATGCACTTGTTTTTAATGA
>CANNZV010000653.1:435931-457409 GCA_947561585.1 Caprella mutica
TATTCCACCTCGGTACATTTCACTCCTGTAAATTCCACCCCAGTATATTCCACCCCGGTATATTCCACCCCGGTATATTCCACCCCAGTATATTCCACCCCGGTATATTCCATCCCGGTACATTCTACCCCGGTATATTCCATCCCGGTATATTCCACCCTAGGTATATTCCACCCCGGTAAATTCCACCCCAGTATATTCCACCCCGGTATATTCCACCCCGGTATATTCCACCCCAGTATATTCCACCCCAGTATATTCCACCCCGGTATATTCCACCCTAGGTATATTCCACCCCGGTAAATTCCACCCCAGTATATTCCACCCCGGTATATTCCACCCCGGTATATTCCACCCCAGTATATTCCACCCCAGTATATTCCATCCCGGTATATTCCACCCTAGGTATATTCCACCCCGGTAAATTCCACCCCAGTATATTCCACCCCGGTATATTCCACCCCGGTATATTCCACCCCAGTATATTCCACCCCAGTATATTCCACCCCGGTATATTCCACCCTAGGTATATTCCACCCCAGTATATTCCACCCCGGTATATTCCACCCCAGTATATTCCACCCCAGTATATTCCACCCCGGTACATTCCACCCTAGGTATATTCCACCCCGGTAAATTCCACCCCAGTATATTCCACCCCGGTATATTCCACCCCGGTATATTCCACCCCAGTATATTCCACCCCAGTATATTCCATCCCGGTATATTCCACCCTAGGTATATTCCACCCCGGTAAATTCCACCCCAGTATATTCCACCCCGGTATATTCCACCCCGGTATATTCCACCCCAGTATATTCCACCCCAGTATATTCCACCCCAGTATATTCCACCCCGGTATATTCCACCCTAGGTATATTCCACCCCAGTATATTCCACCCCGGTATATTCCACCCCAGTATATTCCACCCCAGTATATTCCACCCCGGTATATTCCACCCTAGGTATATTCCACCCCGGTAAATTCCACCCCAGTATATTCCACCCCGGTATATTCCACCCCGGTATATTCCACCCCAGTATATTCCATCCCGGTATATTCCACCCTAGGTATATTCCACCCCGGTAAATTCCACCCCAGTATATTCCACCCCGGTATATTCCACCCCGGTATATTCCACCCCAGTATATTCCACCCCAGTATATTCCACCCCGGTATATTCCACCCTAGGTATATTCCACCCCAGTATATTCCACCCCGGTATATTCCACCCCGGTATATTTCATCCCGGTATATTCCACCCTAGGTATATTCCACCCCGGTAAATTCCACCCCAGTATATTCCACCCCGGTATATTCCACCCCGGTATATTCCATCCCGGTACATTATACCCCAGTATATTCCACCCCGGTATATTCCACCCTAGGTATATTCCACCCGGTAAATTCCACCCCAGTATATTCCACCCCGGTATATTCCACCCCGGTATATTCCACCCCGGTATATTCCTCCCCAGTATATTCCACCCCAGTATATTCCACCCCGGTATATTCCATCCCGGTACATTCTACCCCAGTATATTCCACCCCGGTATATTCCACCCTAGGTATATTCCACCCTAGGTATATTCCACCCCGGTATATTCCACCCTAGGTATATTCCACCCATTAAGTTACACCCCACTTTACGAGTTAGGTTTGGTTAGACATTAATATTAATCATTTATTAATATTTTGTTTAATATTAAGTTAATTGTATTTTCTTTATATCAATTTACCAGTTGTTTATTTTTCACTACACATGTGATATAACAGCAGAATAAAAGGTTGTATGAACGCACTTTATCAGTTTATTCTGTCTTGAAGTTGCCTAAGGTGAATGGAAGAGAAGGGGGTTGGCGTCCCATCTGCCCAAACTGTCGCAATTTGGATTATGTTATTTCCTTTTCCATGTTTATCATTCTTTAACCGCTACTTGCAGTTTTAAAGTATAGCGCTAGGCTTATGCTCTTCAACTAAGAGGTCTTAGTTTTTGTGTTAGGTAGACTTGTAGGCTCTTATTTGTCACTGATAGATGGTAGGTGACTTGAATCATGGAGGCAATTCCCTTTCTGACTTGCATCTAATTTCCTTTTTTCGTAAGCTATAACGACTTTGGAACTGAAACAGATGGTAAACCTCTTATTATAATAATGATACACAGAGAAAAATAAACAACTACAACTGATGCACCCAGGTGTTTCGAGTTAACCCTATGGCTTTGTCTCTAAAGCGAAACACTTTAGTGCATAAAACTATAATTTGGATGCACTAAAGTGCATCAATTCGATGCATTGTGTCTCAGCTATAATTTTGTTAAATTGATGAGGAAATTATTTTCATAATAAAATGTAGAACAAGAGAAATAATAAAAACTGCCATTTTCTGTTCAAGCTTTCGATTTATTCAAAATCATCCTCAGGAAACCTAATTTTAACCTAAAAGATACACAATTTATATACTCTAATCTCCTATCTAGGATACAGACTATTTATAAATAAAACTTAATTCTATCTTTAATTACAATATAAATAAATACATAACTAAATGAGAATAAATTACAAAAACAAATCATTTTAAAATAAATAATTCCGTAGAAGCCCCTTGTGAATTGAGTTGGGGCTTCTGATCATAAATAAAAATTGATTCCAATGTCCTCAAATCTAAAGTATTGCAGGTAGTTAAAATTTTGAAATCTTTTTCTGAAAATGGATGATTATGGTCGAAAGAATGTTCTAAAATTTTACTGTTTTCAGGGTTAGATAAAACGGTAAAGGGGTTTCTGAAGGAAACCCCTCTGTGTTGACTAACTCTCACCTTTAGTTGTTTCCGTGTTTCACCTATATAGGCCGCAGAACACTGCCCGCAAGTGAATTTGTATATAACATTGGAAACAAGTAAAGGTGGGAGTTTGTCTTTATAATTGAACATATTGCCGATGGAATTAGATGAATTAATAATGAATTTAAGTTGAATTTGAGGGTAAAACTTATTGATCAAAATGGATAATTTACGTTTGAGGACATTGGAAACAAACCCTAAATACTCTAACCTAACATAAACTGGCTTCCTATCACAACTAAGTTCTACAGGTTTTGAATGATAAATGTTATTCAAAGTTTTCCTAAATACAGTATCAATAATTTTGCAAGTGAAGCCATTTTTCAAAAAGTAATCCCTAAGAAATGACAATTCATTCTCAAACAACGTGCCTCGAGAACAAATCCTAAAAGCCCTATAAATCAAACATGAAATAATATTAGTCTTAAAATTAAATGGAACAAAAGATTTAAATTTCATACCAAGGCCAGTGAATGTTTTTTTGCGAAATACAGAAGTTACAAATTCATTATTTTCTCTAGTAATTAAAACATCAAGGAAGCTAAGTTTTGAATCAGTTTCAGTCTCACAAGTGAATTTAATATTGCTATGTTGAGAATTTAGATAATTTTAGAATTTTGTTATGTGAGATCTGTGTTTAAAAAGAATGAAAGTATCATCAATGTAACGTTTATAAACTAGTGGTTTAAAGTCCGAAGGACAATTATCTAGCCAAGTAACTTCATGATGACACAGAAAAACATTCGCTAGCGTTGGACCTAAGGGATTTCCCATCGCTACTCCATCAAACTGAGAATACAATACATTGTTGAAAATAAATAGCACCTCCTTAACAGCTAACTCTAAAAGATTCTTAAAATACAATTTTGAAAAAGGAGGGACACTAAAGTTATCATCATCATACAGAGTATCTGTAGCAATATCTAAAGTTTCATTTAAAGGGATATTCGTGAAAAGGGACTTAATATCAAAGCTAGCCATTACATAATTATCACTATTTGGAGTATTAACTATATCCTGAACAAAAGAAAAACTATCCTGAACAGTATATTGATTAGTAGTTAAGGGAGTTAAGAATGGAAGAATAAATTTTGAAATTTTGTAGCCGGCTGTTCCTATTGAAGACAAAATGGGACGAAAGGGAACGTTATCTTTGTGAATTTTTGGCAAGCCATACATTACCCCTGGAGCAGAACCTGATAGTCTAAGATGGTCGTAAACAGCCTGGTTGATGTGTCCCTCCTTAAGCAATTTAGTCAGAAATCGATTAACCTTGTCCTCATGTCTCAAAATAACTTTAAACCAGTCCTCGTTGAGGATTTTGAATTTAGTTGTGTCCGAAATAATTTCTTCCATCTTTCGTGTGTAGTTTGATTTATCAAAAATAACAATACCATTTCCTTTATCTGGTTTCATAATGACTAAATCCTTGTCTTTACTTAAATTTTGAAGAGTGCTAATTAATTTCTTATCAGGGTTTAGACTAAATGGATTAAACGAGTAGAAAGTGCTGTATGCAATATTTTTCAAGGAAGTTCTAACTCTATTTAATCCTTCAGGGTGGATAGGTGATATATCATTATTTTTCAAATCGTAGAACAGTTTTTCGAAAGAAAGGAAAAATTTGTGGTAGTTAATTTTCTTTGGGGGAAGTCCAAATTTTAATCCATGAGCTAATGCACTAATTTCATCTGAAGTTAATCGTCTACTGGAAAAATTGAGGATAAGTTTCATAGGGTCTATTTCTTCTCTAGCAGTTTGTAGTCCTAGCTTGAATAATTTCCGCCTATGCGTTTCTTTTACAGAGTTTATTTTCTTGGTGTTATTGTTGCAGATGTAGCTAAAAATATGGTTGAAATCAATCCGAGAGAGTTTTGATTGCAGATTACTACATAGTATTGAAAATTTAGATGATAAAACCCGTTTTTCAGATTGTTTTACTTTTAATTCATCATCTAGGAGCTTCTTCTGGAAATTTCTGTAGGATGAGGTGCATCGAATCCTATTAGAGTTGAGCTTGAAGTTAACAAATTTAGGAGTTAAGTTGTTCTCGGTGCACGTCGTTAGAAAATGAATGTCTTCTTCTGTCTTCCTAATCTTGAAATCTGTTTTCTCACAGTCACGAAATAATTTTATCACTTAATCTCCATAGCGGTGACGTATAATTGAAGTAATAGATTTTGTCCTTGGGAACAGCAATTTCAAACTAAAATGTAAAACAAGAGAAATAATAAAAACTTCCATTTTCTGTTCAAGCTTTCGATTTATTCAAAAATCATCCTCAGGAAACCTAATTTTAACCTAAAAGATACACAATTTATATACTCTAATCTCCTATCTAGGATACAGACTATTTATAAATAAAACTTAATTCTATCTTTAATTACAATATAAATAAATACATAACGAAATGAGAATAAATTACAAAAACAAATCATTTTAAAATAAATAATTCCGTAGAAGCCCCAACTCAATTCACAAGGGGCTTCTACGGAATTATTTATTTTAAAATGATTTGTTTTTGTAATTTATTCTCATTTCGTTATGTATTTATTTATATTGTAATTAAAGATAGAATTAAGTTTTATTTATAAATAGTCTGTATCCTAGATAGGAGATTAGAGTATATAAATTGTGTATCTTTTAGGTTAAAATTAGGTTTCCTGAGGATGATTTTTGAATAAATCGAAAGCTTGAACAGAAAATGGCAGTTTTTATTATTTCTCTTGTTTTACATTTTAGTTTGAAATTGCGGTTCCCAAGGACAAAATTATTTTCATCATTCAGCAAACAAAAATTTGAGACACTAAAGTGCATCGAACTGATGCACTTTTGAGCCTAAGTGCATCCAAACTATAGTTTGATGCACAAAAGTATCTCGCTTTAGAGACAAAGCCATAGGGTGAACTCGAAACACCTGGGTGCATCAGAACTTCTCTGAGTGTATACTCTTCAACTAAGAGGTCTTAGAATTTAATTTTGGTTAGGCTCGTAGGCTTCATTTACTATCATCTCTTCATTTTGCTCTTCCATTCATGACCCCAGCAACTAGTGCTTGTGTCTTTTGTAGTCACATTCCTAGGTAAGTGACTGCAATCACTGAGTAGCTATTCTGCATACATGAGCTTTGTCAACGACAGATGGTTGGTAATTTTGATCATGGAGCCAATTTACTTTCTGCCTGTTTCTTCTAGTCCTTTGTATTAAATCTCTTTCTGACGTTAGCGATATGGATGACGTTAAAGTTCCGAAGTGGACATTTAACCCTCTACTAAAGTAATTTTTTTTTTCTAAAAAAAGGCCCCCTGCCAGAAGAAGCAAACCTTCTTTAAATAATTAAAAAAAAAGCAATTATCTTTATTAAGACAATGAACATTAAAAAATGAAAGATAAGCTTCTCTGCTCTACGACCATGGCTCCGACCATCGCCAATGGTAGTGGCCTCCAACCGACTGTGAGGTGCCTATAGCAGGTCACAGGGCTACACCCAAACTGCGGTCATCATACTTCTCCTTGACTGACGTCAGGATACTGAAAGCATTGCCCCTCTGAACTTCCAAGCCAACCCTCTGCTCTAACCAAAAGGTCTCTCTCACATCATCAGTGACGTCGGTAATGTGACGGCCGATTTCAGTAAGGAGTGCGCCTGTCGTTTCACCATAGCTACCTGCCGTTTCCACCGCTATGGGTTCGAACCGATATCGAATGCCAAGAGCCGCATATTTGCGTCGCTTCCTCCCCTCCGCCTCCTTGGCTGCGCTACCAGGTGACAATGCCGAGTCGATCAAGTGAGACGCCGCGTAAGTGTCTACACATGTTGCATCCCAACAAAAACACCTCCCATCTTAATATACCTAGTGTTGAATGTACCTAGAACCGAATAATTGATTGCTATATTTATATGTTCACATATTAATTCGTATTACTAATATTTACCTAAATTGAAATATTATTTACCGTATTCAACCTATCGTAATACACTTTAATTAAGAACCAAAAGTTTTGCACCCAATTAATTTAGTCTAGATTTATTATTTTACAGGTAGAAGGAGAGGCAATAAAGGCACCCAAATAAAGAAAATAAAAGTCACTATACTAAACACAATAAACTCTTTATATTTTATCTACCTGCACTGTGCTTCATCAGAAGCGTCCTTTTTAAATTACAAATTGAGAGAACTTAAAATGATTCAAGTCAAAATTTGTAAACGCCTTTTTATTCATAAAGAGTAAATTTTTATCATCCAATAAAAATTCACTTTGATATTCAACCTGAAAAATGTTTTATGAACAAGAAATGGATCGTCCTGCAGTTTGCCAAAACAGCTTCCTACAACAGTACACAGAGAATTCATGCTTCACTTCACAATTAGGGGAAATACGAGAAATCTTGTCATCTGAAAAAGTTCACAAGAGTTCGTGATATTTTCAATGAGACTGCTTTCATCCACAAGAACAAGAAAATGAAAGCAAAACAAAAAGGAACAGAAGCAGTGATTCAGGAGGTGAAGAGTTTCTTTGAAGAAACCCTCCAGTTGCTTTCTCAGAAAAACTTCTCAGCAGATTTCCCCCACCAAAACCACGTTGTGGAGGATCGTGAGACATGAACTTCTTTCTCCGTTTTTATCATTACACTTCAATTCAACCATTTATTGATGTTCACAAATCACAGAGAAGGCAGTTTTGTTAGTGGATTCTGCAGCAACTATTCAACATTGTCGATAGAATCGTTTAGAGTTTTAGACTGACGAGAAGTTCTTTTGCCTCCATCAAAAACCATATAAAAAAAACTATGGAGTGTGAACAAATAAAAATCCTCGAAATATCTGCGAAACAAATGATAGGTATTATGTAAGTTAATGGATCTTCACTTCACTAGACGATGATGGCAACTGGTGATTGGTTAATAGTGTTTCATACCTCAGATTGAAGTGCCGTTCTGCAACTCGTTCTTCATTTTGCTGTATGCAAGAGGGTGCTCCACCGCATTGCACAAATGCAGCCCTTGAATTTCTCATTGGAAAGTTTCGATGTCGGGACATTAGCAGAAGAACGGAAAATCCTTGGCAAGCACACATTACAACCCTTTAAGAACACATTACAACTCATCTCAACTCTTCGGACTTTCCCTTTCGAGTTAATATGGGAAAACCAGATTCGAGTCAGTGTCTTATATACAATATGTCCAAAGCTTCGCTAAAAGATTTAACCAGGAGACTCTCAAGAAGTTTGCGCAAGAATTTTTGAATCGTGCGTCATTCTGCATCAGACTGGAGGGTGTTATTTTGAACAACTTTTGTATTACCTCAGGAGATGCGTTTCATACGATATAGGACGATAAATGTTTAAAAATCACATGATAAATTCTTTTCCTTCAAAGTGATGTATCTATAATAACATTTGATGAATTTTAGTGTTTCTAATTCGCAATTTAAAAATGACTTTTTTGATGAAACACAGTGAACATGGAAAATCTGTAGTAAAGCTATTCCTTATAAAATGAATTTATACGAAAAAATCTCTGTGATTTTGCCCTATTAAATTAGGTAGACACACTGAAGTTGAGGGTTAGAAATGAGTGCCGTTCACATACGAATGTTAATTGCTTTTTAAAATAACTGTTATGACTATGATATTATTTTTAAGAAAATAACGTGGTAAACACCCTCAATTTTCATTATTCACATATTATAATAACAAGTCATAGTAAGAGCATTATTGTTCAATATAATTACAGCAAACAAGAACCTTCTGATACAAATTCATATGAATATTCAAATAAGAACAGTTTAATTAGTGCATCTTTTAAAGAGTTATTTTACATTGAATAGTTATTGCGGTGATGTAGAGGATACTGAATTAATAACAATGCATCCTTTTCTGATGGAATAAAGGTTAAGAACTTTTAAAAAATAGTATTATTTGATTAATTACATTCACTATAATATAAACTGATATAAGAGAGTATTGATGTTATTGTTAGAGGTTTGTTAGTGTTAGAGGTTTGTTAGTGTTAGAGGTTTGTTAGTGTTAGAGGTTTGTTAGTGTTAGAGGTTTGTTAGTGTTAGAGGTTTGTTAGTGTTAGAGGTTAGTTAGTGTTAGAGGTTAGTTAGTGTTAGAGGTTAGTTAGTGTTAGAGGTTAGTCAGTGTTAGAGGTTAGTCAGTGTTAGAGGTTAGTCAGTGTTAGAAGTTAGTCAGTGTTAGAGGTTAGTCAGTGTTAGAGGTTAGTCAGTGTTAGAGGTTAGTCAGTGTTAGAGGTTAGTCAGTGTTAGAGGTTAGTCAGTGTTAGAGGTTAGTCAGTGTTAGAGGTTAGTCAGTGTTAGAGGTTAGTCAGTGTTAGAGGTTAGTCAGTGTTAGAGGTTAGTCAGTGTTAGAGGTTAGTCAGTGTTAGAGGTTAGTCAGTGTTAGAGGTTAGTCAGTGTTAGAGGTTAGTCAGTGTTAGAGGTTAGTCAGTGTTAGAGGTTAGTCAGTGTTAGAGGTTAGTCAGTGTTAGAGGTTAGTCAGTGTTAGAGGTTAGTCAGTGTTAGAGGTTAGTCAGTGTTAGAGGTTAGTCAGTGTTAGAGGTTAGTCAGTGTTAGAGGTTAGTCAGTGTTAGAGGTTAGTCAGTGTTAGAGGTTAGTCAGTGTTAGAGGTTAGTCAGTGTTAGAGGTTAGTCAGTGTTAGAGGTTAGTCAGTGTGAGAGGTTAGTCAGTGTTAGAGGTTAGTCAGTGTGAGAGGTTAGTCAGTGTTAGAGGTTAGTCAGTGTTAGAGGTTAGTCAGTGTTAGAGGTTAGTCAGTGTTAGAGGTTAGTCAGTGTTAGAGGTTAGTCAGTGTTAGAGGTTAGTCAGTGTTAGAGGTGTGTCAGTGTTAGAGGTTAGTCAGTGTTAGAGGTTAGTCAGTGTTAGAGGTTAGTCAGTGTTAAAGGTGTGTCAGTGTTAGAGGTGTGTCAGTGTTAGAGGTGTGTCAGTGTTAGAGGTGTGTCAGTGTTAGAGGTGTGTCAGTGTTAGAGGTGTGTCAGTGTTAGAGGTGTGTCAGTGTTAGAGGTGTGTCAGTGTTAGAGGTGTGTCAGTGTTAGAGGTGTGTCAGTGTTAGAGGTGTGTCAGTGTTAGAGGTGTGTCAGTGTTAGAGGTGTGTCAGTGTTAGAGGTGTGTCAGTGTTAGAGGTGTGTCAGTGTTAGAGGTGTGTCATTGTTAGAGGTGTGTCATTGTTAGAGGTGTGTCAGTGTTAGAGGTGTGTCAGTGTTAGAGGTGTGTCAGTGTTAGAGGTTAGTCAGTGTTAGAGGTGTGTCAGTGTTAGAGGTGTGTCAGTGTTAGAGGTGTGTCAGTGTTAGAGGTGTGTCAGTGTTAGAGGTTAGTCATTGTTAGAGGTGTGTCAGTGTTAGAGGTGTGTCAGTGTTAGAGGTGTGTCAGTGTTAGAGGTGTGTCAGTGTTAGAGGTGTGTCAGTGTTAGAGGTTAGTCAGTGTTAGAGGTGTGTCAGTGTTAGAGGTTAGTCAGTGTTAGAGGTGTGTCAGTGTTAGAGGTGTGTCAGTGTTAGAGGTGTGTCAGTGTTAGAGGTTAGTCAGTGTTAGAGGTTAGTCAGTGTTAGAGGTTAGTCAGTGTTAGAGGTTAGTCAGTGTTAGAGGTGTGTCAGTGTTAGAGGTTAGTCAGTGTTAGAGGTGTGTCAGTGTTAGAGGTGTGTCAGTGTTAGAGGTGTGTCAGTGTTAGAGGTGTGTCATTGTTAGAGGTGTGTCAGTGTTAGAGGTGTGTCATTGTTAGAGGTGTGTCATTGTTAGAGGTGTGTCATTGTTAGAGGTGTGTCATTGTTAGAGGTGTGTCATTGTTAGAGGTGTGTCATTGTTAGAGGTGTGTCATTGTTAGAGGTGTGTCATTGTTTGAGGTGTGTCATTGTTTGAGGTGTGTCATTGTTAGAGGTGTGTCATTGTTAGAGGTGTGTCATTGTTAGAGGTTTGTCATTGTTAGAGGTTTGTCATTGTTAGAGGTTTGTCATTGTTAGAGGTTTGTCATTGTTAGAGGTTTGTCATTGTTAGAGGTTTGTCATTGTTAGAGGTTAGTCATTGTTAGAGGTTAGTCATTGTTAGAGGTTAGTCATTGTTAGAGGTTAGTCATTGTTAGAGGTTAGTCATTGTTAGAGGTTAGTCATTGTTAGAGGTTAGTCATTGTTAGAGGTTAGTCATTGTTAGAGGTTAGTCATTGTTAGAGGTTAGTCATTGTTAGAGGTTAGTCATTGTTAGAGGTTAGTCATTGTTAGAGGTTAGTCATTGTTAGAGGTTAGTCAGTGTTAGAGGTTAGTCATTGTTAGAGGTTAGTCATTGTTAGAGGTTAGTCATTGTTAGAGGTTAGTCATTGTTAGAGGTTAGTCATTGTTAGAGGTTAGTCAGTGTTAGAGGTTAGTCAGTGTTAGAGGTTAGTCAGTGTTAGAGGTTAGTCAGTGTTAGAGGTTAGTCATTGTTAGAGGTTAGTCATTGTTAGAGGTTAGTTAGTGTTAGAGGTTAGTTAGTGTTAGAGGTTAGTTAGTGTTAGAGGTTAGTTAGTGTTAGAGGTTAGCTATTGTTAGAGGTTAGCTATTGTTAGAGGTTAGCTATTGTTAGAGGTTAGCTATTGTTAGAGGTTAGCTATTGTTAGAGGTTAGCTATTGTTAGAGGTTAGCTATTGTTAGAGGTTAGCTATTGTTAGAGGTTAGCTATTGTTAGAGGTTAGCTATTGTTAGAGGTTAGCTATTGTTAGAGGTTAGCTATTGTTAGAGGTTAGTTATTGTTAGAGGTTAGTTATTGTTAGAGGTTTGTTATTGTTAGAGGTTTGTTATTGTTAGAGGTTTGTTATTTTTAGAGGTTTGTTATTTTTAGAGGTTTGTTATTGTTAGAGGTTTGTTATTGTTAGAGGTTTGTTATTGTTAGAGGTTTGTTATTGTTAGAGGTTTGTTATTGTTAGAGGTTTGTTATTGTTAGAGGTTTGTTATTGTTAGAGGTTTGTTATTGTTAGATGTTTGTTATTTTTAGAGGTTTGTTATTGTTTGTTCTCTAACATATCTTTTATCCGTCTACAAGTATTTCTGTATCCAGTCAATCATTTATTATATTCAGAGGTTTTACAATTTACAAAATTACAATCTACAGATTAATGTACTGCTTCTAGTTTTTGTTGAATATTTTGATCTAGGTACCCTTTCCCTATGCATTTTATTTCGGAATTGTTTCTCCGAATAGAAACAGCGTAATTGACTGAGTTTTTATTTAGTGATCTGAGAAAGATACAAAAAGACACAATGAACAACCAATACAATAATTCTAATTATTCAGAAAATGTGGACAAATAGTTTATCTAGTCGTGAACAAATACTCACTTCAGGTAATTTGGCGTTGAAAAAGAAATCTTAGTAGCCGAGAGAAACAAACAAACTATCGAATCTTCCCAATAATATGTATATAGATAGGTATATGTGGACTGAAAATATTAAAACTTTATTGAACATAGTTATAAATGAAACTCAAAACAGGTGTAACAATTCACCGCACGCACACACACATACACAAACAATAACGCCAAACTAACTTAACAGCTCGAACAATGTGGTGCACCACAGAAAAAATTACTCACATGAATGAGACATATAAGAACTGACAAATAATTATTATTATTATTATGTTACGGTTTCATCATAGAGCTTCCTGCTTTGTTAAGCAATATCGCTCCGGAGGTACAAAAAAATGATGTGCTCTGGTATTAATTAATAGCAGAGCATCTAAAAGAGAAAATTTATGATTTCGGAAAACTATAATTGATTTAAAAATCCAATTCTAGATAGGTATGTAATAAGAGGTTCAATATCAAAATGTACTCTTTCAGTTTCACTCAGTGAAGAAGACACGGATGGGCTGTTTGATTGGAAGCATTCTAATCTCTGTTGTTGATGATCAGGGCATTCAATTAATAAGTGAGACACGGTCATGGGTACAAGACAGTTATCGCAATAGTTAGGGACTGGTCTGCCGACCATCAAGTGGCCATGAGTTAATAAGGTATGTCCAATACGTAAGCGGGTCAGGATTGTTTCATGTTTACGGACTTTTTGGCAAGATGAATTCCACTCCTGTACCGTATTTTTGATACTTTTCAATTTATTCGTTAAAGGGACCAAATCCCATTCTCTTTGCCAGTCTTCAGTTAGTAGTTTTCTAATTTGGGGATAATAATCTCTATGGGGGATTTCATTTATAGAGATCACGACATCAGAGTCGGCAGCTTCACGAGCCATTCTGTCTGCTTCTTCATTTTCCCAAATTCCAACGTGACTAGGTATCCAACATAGTTTTACACTGATGCCTTGTGATGCATAGGATATTAGAGTTGATTGTGTTCTGGCAGCAATCGGGTGTTTGGTATACATTTTGTTCACTAGCTGTATTGCACTACGACAATCACTAAGTATTACTAATTCGTTGTAATTTGTACTTTCTATGGAGGTGACAGCTTTTTCAAGAGCTAGAAGTTCTGCAGTAAATGATGATGCTTCGTTTGAAATTTTTACGCTTGTTGAAAAGGTGGAGGAAAAGACTGCGTAACCTGATCCATCTTCAGTATGTGAACCATCCGTATAAATGCGGTAAGCTTCACTGTGATCTGTTTCTAAGTGGTAGTTCACCATCGCTAATAGTTGTTGAGGAGCGTAATCGGCTTTACGTATATGGAACAAATCCTTGCACAAACAATCATCTAGTCTCCATGGAGGTTCAGTGATTATCACTCGTGTCATCACATGGAAATGTTGCATGTTGAGGTCAGCAATCGTTCTCTCCATCCTCACAATCATTGGGGCTTGCGAATTCGGATTAATTTGAAAGACGTGGCGGGTTAGTTCGTCTAATACAGTCTGATGAGCGACAGTGTCAGTCATGCGTTGGAGTCTCAAATAATGTTGCAGCCCAACCTTGAGCCTTCGCCTCTGAAGTGACTTCACCAGCGTCGTTCAGTAGACTAAGTATTGGACTGGACCGAAAGGCCCCGGTACAGAGTCTCAACGCTGCATGATGGACCTCATTTAATTTACTGATAATATAAGGTTTGGCTGATCCGTATATATGACTACCGTAATCCAATTTAGATCTTTTAACACTTCTGTATATATGCAACAAAGTTAGGCGATCAGCACCCCAGTCATTACGAGCTATGTGTTTCAGAAGAGATAGAGCATCAAGACATTTAGTTTTATGTGCCTTTATGTGTTCGTCCCAAGACAGTCTTTGATCAAAAATAAGCCCGAGGAATTTAGTACTAGATTTGAACTGAATATTATTACCAGATAAGTGGGGTTCTTGTTGAATTCCTCGTTTATTATGAAAATGAATTGCTACTGTCTTTTCTTGAATCCATGACGAGAGGTCCATTGGTATATTTTATTTATGGCTATTTGTAATTTGCGTTGGATTGTAATTATATTTGCAGACGTATAATATATTGCTAAATCATCGACGTATAGAGATTTACACACGTCGCCAGAAACTTGTGATACAATGTCATTTATGGCCAGAGCGAATAGGGTTACACTCATTATACTCCCTTGTGGGACTCCTTGTTGCTGTTCATGTATCTCCGATAGGGTTTGGCCTATTCGTACGTTGAATACTCTGTTGCTGAGGAAATTCTGGACGAAATTTCCCATAGGTCCCAGGACACCGATAGATTTCAATTTCCTTAGTATGTGATGTCGCCATGTGGTGTCATACGCTTTAGTTATATCGAAAAATATGGCTACCAGATGGTTCTTTCTAGCGAGAGATTCCAGAATATCAGATTCTAATCGAGCAAGAGAATCTACACAACTTCTGTCCTTACGGAAGCCGTATTGATTTGGGGATAGATGGTTATTTTCTTCCAAGTAGTGCGTAAGTCGAAAAATTAACTATCTTTTCTAGCAGTTTACAAAGAGCACTTGTTAATGCAATCGGTCTATAACTTGATGGATTAGTTGGATCTTTATTAGGTTTACAGAAACATATAACAATGGCTCGTCTCCAAGCAACTGGAAACCCACCTGATAGCCATATTTGGTTATAGAGGTGTAGGAGAAAATTTAGGGCTCTCTCAGATAGGTGACGGATCATATGATAATGCAAGTTATCATGACCCGGTGCTGAATTTTTGGCTTGTTGTAATACGAATTTCAACTCAGTCATATTGATTGGGTCATTATATTCAAAAATCCTTCTCGTGGAGAAATCAATGGCAATTCTTTCTTTTCTCTGTTTTATCACTTGAAATGCATTAGAATAAGCTTCATCGCTACTAACGTTTGCGACATGACTCGCCAGTATATCTGCTACAATTTTCGGGTCTTGATTAAGAATTCCATTTTGTAGGAGAGAAGGTGGGCGATTTGGGGGGTATTTTACCAATCCGTTTCCAAATTTTGGACATTGGTGTGTCAGAGTTTAGGGACGAAACAAAGTCCTGCCAGTATTTTCTCCGTGCTTTACGCATCACATTCCTTGTCAAAGCTGTCATTCTGTTGAGATTTATCTTATCAAAGGGGGATTTTGTACGTATGTATCTACGTAAAGCTGATTTCCTCATGTTGTGGGTTTCCTGGCATGCTTCATTCCACCATGGAATTGCCTTTGGTCTTATTTTTCCGGATGATTGAGGTATACTGTTATTTGCGGCTTCTTGCATCACGCGTGTTATGGATGTAGTCATCTCGTCAACCGATTGATCCAGAAGTGGATCGAAGTTCCTATCTGTTAATTGGGTAAACATATGCCAGTCTGCTTTCTTTATCAAGAATCGTTTCCGTAATTCTCCAGTTGCTTCATTATCTGGGACTCTCTTCACCATTACGGGATAATGATCACTGCCATACGTATCTTGCTCTCTACACCATTCCACCGACCCTAAAAGAGAAGACGAAACAAGACAGAGGTCTATGCAAGAAGAAGAATTTGTTTGGGTATGGATATGTGTTGCCTCTCCCGTATTAAGGAGACATGCATCTGTTTCAAGCAGTATAGATTCTACCACTTTGCCACGAGCATTTGTGGTAGTCGACATCCACAGAGTATTGTGCGCATTAAAATCTTCCATTAATATGAAGGGGGGTGGAAGTTGATGAATCAAAGAGGTAAGATCTCTCGCATTGATTTGTTCTGTTGGCGATATATAAATATTACAGATTGTTATTGGGGATGATGCATGAGTCCTGATAGCAACCGCCTCAAAGGGCGTTTGTAGAGGGACATTAAAAAGAGGTAGGGTATTATGTATTAGAGTAAGAACTCCTCTTGATGGGCGAGTTCCTGGTTGGTATTCTACTACTGGTTCTGCTGGTATTACATTGTAGTTTCTGGGTGGAAATGGGACTTTTTAGCCATGGAAGGTTTCCTGTAGACATATTATCATAGGATTGTTATTAAATAATAAGACTTTAAGGTCTTCAAAATTTGCCGCGTATCCACGGCAATTCCAATATAAAACGGACATAATTACGGTTATCTTCGGTCTCTAGATCTAGATCTAGAGCCAGATCTAGAAGCAGATCCAGAACTAGATTTCTTCTGCTTGTGTTGATAGTCAGATGTGGAATTCTATGCACCAGAGGCTGAATTCCGTTCTCTTACGGGGGCTTGCGTCACTACCGATCCTGCCGCCAGGGATAAGATGGGTTGTGTGCCAGATGGCATTGATTTACTAGGTACCTGATTTATCGGTTGTTTACTTGATGTAGATGACTTGGCAATCTCCTGTGATTGAGTAACGCTCACAGGTAGCTTAAATGTTCCATCATTTCGTTCTTGTTGCTTTGGTTTTTTGGAATCTGTTGGGGGTGTAGACGGCCCGTCACTGGGAAACCTTCTTCTACCTCTCACGTCACTAGATTTTGGAGGATCCATATTAAGGGTTGAAGTCGTTCGAGGAGTTTGTTCTTGTGCTTTTTGTCTATAATTATTTGTGGATGTGGCCATAACAGAGGCATACGATCTCTCTGTATTGGTCAGTTTATCTAAGGCTTTTTGTCGAGATTCACTGTAATTTAACTTTTCAACTGTTTGAACATTTAATATTTCCTGAGCTAATTTGTAATAGAAACAATTAGTGGAGGATGTTCTGTAGACGTTTGATACGTTCTGTATTTTCAATTCTTCTAATATTTTCGCTTCCGTATAGTTACACCTGCTATGATAATAAATTGTTCCTTTTGTTTGATTAAGGAAACTATGTTTCATTACCTCAACCGGTGTATTATCCAGAGACTTAAGGGTAAGTAGTTGTCGGCTTTGTTCCTCACTTTTTACTTTTATCAGTAACTTACCATTTCTTAGTTCATCCACCTTTTTGGGTTTCACTCCATTTAGTGTTTTCATAAGCTCTTTATTGGCTTTAATAACATTCAGGTTACTCAAATCACCATTACTGTTTCTATTTTTAACAGAATAAAAACGTGTAAATGATTTGGTTGTGAATAGGTCTTGAAAGATTTCTCTTTCATTCAGCTTGGCCTGCTCGTGAGGTCGTGATACTACATTAATGCCACGAGCTCGTCCTCTTCCTCGTCCCCTTCTATTAATTGTTGGGGACTTGGGTGGCTCACTTCCAGTTACCTCCATTGGTGTGAGAGGTGGTTGTTTCATATTGTTGTTCACATCAAACATCTCATGATGTTCAGGATCAGTGCTGATGACATTATTGGGTTTTGATAATGTTGAAGAGGATGTGGGAGTTAAAGAGTTCCCACGTCCCTGATTAGAGATTAGATTTCCATTATAAGTCCATATGGGGAGGTCCGAGTCGTTAACGGGAGGGTCAGGGAGGGGGTCCATACAATATGATTGAACAACCCCACTATCCCCCCCCCCGCCACCACGGACGGCAACCAGGGCAGGGCATATGAGTCTCTTTTATTTTAGAGACTCGCCCCAGGGGGTATAGGGGGTTGGTTTGCCTCCCCAGCAGTAGGAACGAAGGTTTCCCCCCAAGATAGGACCTCCTACCCTGAGGGGGAAGATCAGAATCCTCTGCATTCATTCTTTCCCACCGGTTCAGCCCATTTACGTTGGTATCATAAGAGTGTCCAGTTCAGATCAAGTGGAGTTCAGTTGTTATCTCTTGTCTGTCCGGTTGGGCATTTGTCTGGCTCCTCCATGAGGACTTCTCCAGCTTGATTGAATCTGCCGAGGTGACTGGCTAGGTCACCCCACTGGTAGAATTCCTCATTTCATCGGGGCACGGAAGCCCCCCCGCCAATCGCCAAGGCTGCCCAGCATGGGGGGGGGGGGAACTGACAAATAAAGAAAACAGAAAGTATTGAAACTATAACTAAAATTGTAGAAATATAAATACAAGGGACTAGAAGAAGTAGTCAGAAAGAAAGGTGGCTCCATGAACAAAGTCGCCTACCACCGTCAGTGACAATGCTCATGGATGCAGAAAAGCTACTCCGTGAATGCAGTCACTTACCAAAAGAATGTGATGAAACGGGACACAAGCACCGGTGGCTGTACTCACGGATGGAAGAGGAAAATGAAGAGGTGATAGCAAATGAAGTCTACGAGCCTACTTAACACAAAATCTAAAGCCCCGTCCAGACGCTCCGACAAATGTCCTGAGTTTGGAAATACTTTTGCTCGGGCGAACACGGGCAATCTCATTTCTGCCTGTGTTCGCGTCCAGACGAGAGCAATATGATCAGGAAACTGAAATGTCCGTGTTCGCGATTCTGCATAATTAATTCATTGGAGAAATGTCATATGTTGTTGATGATATAATATAATTTCTTATCGAGGTACCAGGTACCTACCTAGCTGATTATATAATATAAATGCATAATTAGATAACTAGACGATATGTAATATAAATATTTATCTAACCTTATACATTTAGGTACCATTTTATGACTGGAACTAAGATAAAATATGTGAATAGATTCATCTTTATAGACTTTTTATATTTCAAAATGCTGGAATTGTCTAAGCTATAATTTCAACTGCTTGGAATTGATGCTGGTGGAAATTTGCGTGGTGAAAATTTTTCTGTAGGAATTTTCATATTGGGAAACTTTCCTGATGGAACTTTCCACAAAGGAATTTACCGACCACTATTGAAATGAATATTCTTGAATATAGTATTCATAAGGTTTTGTCTAGAGCAACCTAGCAACGCATTATAAGTGCGATAAAAATCTGTCTATTTACTTTTAGCACCGAGTACTAATTACTTTGTAGTAAAAAACAAATCACTTTGTGACGAACATTTTCAAACCATTTGCCAATGTAAATGCTAAATGTCTTTCTACGAACACGTTATTCACACCAGTTAACACGTTATTCACACCAGTTAACACGTTATTCACACCAGTTAACACGTTATTCACACCAGTTAACACGTTATTCACACCAGTTAACACGTTATTCACACCAGTTAACACGTTATTCACACCAGTTAGCACGTTATTCACACCAGTTAACACGTTATTCACACCAGTTAACACGTTATTCACACCAGTTAACACGTTATTCACACCAGTTGACACGTTATTCACACCAGTTAACACGTTATCCACACCAGTTAAAACGTTATTCACACCAGTTAACACGTTATTCACACCAGTTAACACGTTATTCACACCAGATAACACGTTATTATATCTTCTACCTGTCATCTGATTATAATAAATAATATCATTATTTTATTGTTTCTGGAAGGTTTAACCAGTCAGAGAAATCATGTTGTCCTTTATACCGAAAAACAATATTATAGCTTCAAAATTTACACTTTCCACAATTGATTCGGAAAATAATTTGTAATAACTACCTTTGTAACTATTTAATAGAGATTTTCATCTCCCACTTTCTTTCAAGTGAATTACATTTTATATTCCGATTCCGAATCATATTTACTAAACAAGAAGTGATTTTAAATAAGAATCAAAGTAATTGTTTAGCGGGAGGAAAATACAGTGAGAATAGCTTATTACTGTATAATAGTAAAGAAATATCGTAATATCGAAACAGTCAATTCATCGTTAAGAATTGAAGTTACTATAAATATAAATGAACAGCTGTAATTTAGATGAAGAAAACTTGGAAGAGTGTTTGACTTACGTTTGATACTTCCAAAAAATATATTTGTAGTTATACATAAATTTACAATATACAACTGCACATACGACAAAGTGCATTGTTAAAATATTATTATTCTCCATAGTAACAATATAAACCACTAATTATATATTTGTCCTTATTGTGATGTTTGCGGGGGAAATTCTTCCTGTAATTCTGGCCTGAGAAGAAGTTAATTGATGTACAATGAGATGATAGAGGGATTACCAACATTACTAGCCATAACTAGCCATTACTAGCCATAGCCAGCCATTACTAGCCATTACTAGCCATTACTAGCCATAACTAGCCATTACTAGCCATTACTAGCCATTACTAGCCATAACTAGCCATTACTAGCCATAGCCAGCCATTACTAGCCATTACTAGCCATTACTAGCCATTACTAGCCATTACTAGCCATTACTAGCCATTACTAGCCATTACTAGCCATTACTAGCCATTACTAGCCATAACTAGCCATTACTAGCCATTACTAGCCATGACTAGCCATTACTAGCCATTTTTAGCCATTACTAGCCATTACTAGCCATTACTAGCCATTACTAGCCATTACTAGCCATTACTAGCCATTACTAGCCATTACTAGCCATTACTAGCCATAACTAGCCATTACTAGCCATTACTAGCCATTACTAGCCATTACTAGCCATTACTAGCCATAACTAGCCATTACTAGCCATTTTTAGACATTACTAGCCATTACTAGCCATTACTAGCCATTACTAGCCATTACTAGCCATTACTAGCCATTACTAGCCATTACTAGCCATAACTAGCCATTACTAGCCATTTACTAGCCATTACTAGCCATTTTTAGCCATTACTAGCCATTACTAGCCATTACTAGCCATTACTAGCCATAACTAGCCATTACTAGCCATTACTAGCCATTACTAGCCATTTTTAGCCATTACTAGCCATTACTAGCCATTACTAGCCATTACTAGCCATTACTAGCCATTACTAGCCATTACTAGCCATTACTAGCCATTTTTAGCCATTACTAGCCATTACTAGCCATTACTAGCCATTACTAGCCATTTTTAGCCATTACTAGCCATTACTAGCCATTTTTAGCCATTACTAGCCATTACTAGCCATTACTAGCCATTACTAGTCATAGCCAGCCATTACTAGCCATTACTAGCCATAACTAGCCATAACTAGCTATAACTAGCCATTACTAGCCATTACTAGCCATTACTAGCCATTACTAGCCATTACTAGCCATTTTTAGCCATTACTAGCCATAACTAGCCATTATTAGATATTACTAGCCATTACTAGCCATTACTAGCCATTACTAGCCATTACTAGCCATAACTAGCCATTACTAGCCATTACTAGCCATTACTAGCCATTACTAGCCATTTTTAGCCATTACTAGCCATTAACTAGCCATTACTAGCCATTACTAGCCATTACTAGCCATGACTAGCCATTACTAGCCATTACTAGCCATTTTTAGCCATTACTAGCCATTACTAGCCATTACTAGCCATTACTAGTCATAGCCAGCCATTACTAGCCATAACTAGCCATAACTAGC